>WBNH01007554.1:191741-283722 GCA_013401255.1 Urocolius indicus
CCAGCGCTCACCGGCGGGGTGCCAGCGCTCACCGGTCGGGCCCCAGGGCTCACCGGCGGGGTCCCAGCGCTCACCGGCTGGGTGCCAGCGCTCACCGGCGGGGTGCCAGCGCTCACCGGCGGAGTCCCAGCGCTCACCGGCGGGGTCCCAGCGCTCACCGGCGGGGTCCCAGCGCTCACCGGCCGGGTCCCAGCGCTCACCGGCCTGCCTGCCTGTCTGCTCCTTCCCGCAGAGCAAGGCAGTGGCGCGGCAGCTGGTGGAGTTGGGATTGCGAGGCTCCGGGAACGTGATGCAGCGGGAGGAGTTCGAGGCTCGGGCGGCGGCGGCGGCGGCGGCGGCGGCAGCGGCGGCCCCCCCCCAGAAGTAAGTGCCCTCCACACATTCTGGCGCACCTCGCTAGGCTCCTGCCCTGCAGCCTTCTGGAAGAAGAGCCGGGGCTGTTTAGCCTGGAGATGAGAAGACTGAGACGGGACCTTATAAATGCTTACAATACCTCAAGGGCAGATGTCGGGAAGATGAGGCGAGTCTTTTTCTGTGTAGTACCCAGTGACAGGACAAGGGGCAGTAGGCACAAGCTGGAACACAGGAGGTTCCACAGGAACACAAAACTTCCTTGCTGTGAAGGTGAGGAAGCCCTGGCACAGGCTGCCCGGAGAGGTTGTGGAATCTTGTCTGGAGGTTTTGAAACCCACCTGAGTGCATACCTGTGCAACCTGATGGAGGTGAAGCTGCTTTAGCAGGGGGTTGGACTGGATGATCTCCAGAGGTCACTTCCAACTCTTGCCATTCAGTGATTGTACGAAGGAGAGCCATGGATGCACCATGACTTTGCAGCTTCCACTGGTTTCCTTCCCCTTGTCAAACAGGCATTGTAACACCAGCTACCTATCCGCAAAAGCAGAGTCCTGGCTGCTGGGGCTGCTTCACGACCAGGGGTGTGTGTTTTGTCACTCTTCCCATAGGCTCAAATAGCAGCATAAGAGAAATGAGGCAACAGTGTTTCTTAGGTGGCAGGTGTGCTTGAGACATCTCGTTACTGCTACTTGGTTACAAAATACTGCACTTTAATACCTTGATCATCCTTTCATGTGCAAGACTTATACGTGAACTATGACAATAGCTTAAGTACATAGCATACATGTCCTGTGCCCAAAAACTCTATGAAAGACATTTGATACATACTGGTAAATTATTAAATAACAATTTCACTGTGGCACAAAAAAAAAAAAAAAAAAAAAAAAAAAAAAAAAACAAAAAAAAAACGGACCAGAGGAAAGTAAGTGTTCTCAGTGTCTCTAGTATTCACCAACCGTGTTGTAAAATAAGTACTGTAATTAGTATTTTCTAATACTTCAGACTTCTGGGACTGATGGTTAAAAGACAGGGTACATAGTGATGGAAAAGGGATGGCATGTGAGAAGAGAAAATACACTTTCTTCACCTATCAATTGTTCAAAGACCAAGTTAATACGAAGAATTAACTGTTCAGGGCACTAAATGGAGAAGCTAATTTTGCAAAAACAAAGGCCTAATTATTTGAATCAATACAAAAGGATTGCTTTGTTTTGTGGTTTTCTCATACATGTTTAGACTTGTAACATTGTGTAACGCCCAGACATACTTTAAAGGTAGAGGAAACTGAGGGTAACAGTGCTGATGACCTCAGGAGAGTAAGAACTGAACTCAAATGGCTGAACAGTTGGTCATGTAGTGTTCTTGTTAAATATGTTTCTAAACTACTGATCATTATTAATTACTCTTCTAGTGATTCCATTTACAGAGATGAGTGAAAATGAACTAAAGTCAAAGCTCTCAGTGTGTTTCCCTCTCCTTGATGTCCTGAGTGGGTATTTTGTCCTACTGTCTTTTATTGATTGGTTATTTTTTGGTTAGTTTCTCATTCGTTAGTAGATGGAGACATCAGGCCTGACTCATAGGGTTAACTGGCCTATTTCAACCCTGTTTGGTTGAGCAGATTATCCAAATGTCTGTGTCAGGAGTTGCTACTGTCAGTGCTTCTGAATTGTCTGCTTGCAAAAATACGTCTGTGACTTTCTCTGAGCAGGAAAAGATATCCGTCATTTAGACTTGGCTTCACAGGTCTCAGAAACTGTCAGTGTTAATTCTGACTGCCTGGGTAATTTTAGGATACGAGAGCAAACTTCTTAGACAGATGACTTCAGGATTTCTACTTTGATGCTCCTCTCAATCACCCACATACTGCCGTGACACTACTGTCCTATACATGTGCATTGACAGGGCTGTTTCCCATGCACAATAATCTCCTCTATCAAGGAAAAATAGCGTGTGGCTTTTATGTCAAAGATTGAGGTTTTCCTACAGTGAGGAGTTATTTGGATCAAAATACCGAGGAATTAGCTGGGAACTGACTTTTTGTGCCTTCTTTGGCAAGCAATCTTGAGTTTAGTGGTTTTGGAACTACCTGCAAGTGTTTGATACTCATAGCAATGGGTTCCCAGGCCAGCGTGCTTCCTGTGTGCCTTACTGATAGAAACACATTGAGGCCTAAGGAATTGTGCACACCACTGGTATTACACAACATCAGCTTCAAGCTCCAGTGGCTAAAATGTACTGAAATAAGTCAACAGCCCTAATATATATTGCCTCTGCTGCCTTTCTGCTCTATGATGTGCCACTGGGTGTTATGCATAGCTGCTGTGTTTGCTGTAGATTTCCATAATTCCCTTTTTATTTTTAGGATTCCTCTGTCAGTGGCCAGAAGTACTGGATTTCTGCAAGTTTTATCAGTTGGCAGTGTTTTACTGCCACACCTCCTACTGCTGTGGCTGTATCAGAGAACAATCGCAGAAACCTATAATTTGTTGGACATGTGAAGCCTTATGCAGAGTAGCAACTGGGCAGTGTCTTCTAAGCTGTGCTTCCAGGCATAGTTTTCTGGAGTAGCAACAAATCAGCAAGACAGAATTCAGTAGACAATTTAGAGTAGTAGTAAAGGTAACCACACAGAAGATGGTCATTCTTAGCGTGCTTCTCTGGTTTTGTAGTTGTTGCTTAAATGTAATGGTCAGAGTTTACTCAAGAACTGAATTGTTTTCATGTGTAAGAAGGCTCATTTTGGCTAATATTTGAAAAATTAGCTTCAGAGTAGCTAGAAATTACACCATATTGCAAAGCTGCTTCTGATCACAAGGGCCAATATTTCCCCTCAAGTGTCTGGAATGATAGTGTGGCTTTCCTGTTAATCCTTACCTCTGCCTTCTGAATGCGTTTTGCCTAGTTCAATGGCATTCTGAGTTAAGGCATGTGTTGGGTAGGATTGGGAGAACTGCCTTTACAAATGGTAAAAATAAGTTGAGTGCATGTTGCAGGAAATAGATTTGAGGGAGTTGGAGGCAGTGCATTTTTTTCTTCTCTTGGACTCTTTGTGAAGCAGTCTTAAACTTTTCTAGTCGTAGTGTCACATCTGAAGTCAGATGTGAAAATTCATAGGGGAAAGTAAATAGAAGTAAGACTAATTCCTTTAAAATACTTCATGCTTTTCCACAAAAAGAGGCACTGTCAGAAAGTTGGATTTGGACTTTGTTTGGTAAAAACAAAAAACCAGGATAACAAAAACAGTGAAACACAGACTTGGAGAGGCAGATAAAGCACAATGTGCCATCTGTTCTTTGCAACAGGTATATACGTCCATTTCTTTGGCATCTGCAATGAAGAGAATTGAGCCCCAGATTGTGTTTTATTTTCTTTGACAGAGATAAATTGGAAAGAAATAATTATTTTTTTACTATTACATCATCTCTAACTCAACGCAAGATTGTTTTTTAATTTGTGTTGTTCAGAGTGACAGAATTGGAAAAATCTCTTCAGAAGTTCCTCAAAAGCATCCTGTAACTTATATAGCACTGATGTTTCAGAGCTGTGGTGGTTTTTTTTTCAGCTGAGCACACACAGAATAAATAAAACTCTGTTTGACATCAAGACAAGAAACAGCTTACTGTCAGTTGTCTCAACTGTGGGAACACTATTGCCTTATATTGCTGCAAGCTCCTCTTCTGATTCAGTGATCTGAGGTAGCAGCAGTTCATAAGTACTTTTGTATTTCAAAGCCTGTATCCAGGCTGCATCAACTATTTGACATCCTTGTGACACCAACACCTGCATTTTACTGCAGGACTGCCATGGCCTCTGCTTCCCAGGGAACTACACTACTGTCACATGGATTTGAAACAACTTCTGACTGGTATATGAGTACTCACTAGCTGCAAGATTTAGTACTAAGCAACACCAATAACACTATGAATCACTTCCATTTCAATTCCTGCTCTGTTGATGTCTGTGTTGTCTGTCTCTGGTACTGCCTTGGTCACTAGCATGGGTTCTGTGGCTATGAGTTGTCTCTGCAAAAACCTACAGTTGAAGAAGCAGTGGCTCAGATGACGAGGATGTTTAGGATGAGGATCCCGTGTATATCTCTCTGCTTCAGAGTTTTGGTGCCTTACCTGATGTAACCAGGAGAGGCCTCTCTCTACCTAAGATTCACAGCCTTTGAGCTCTCGTTTGTCTGCTCAGTGGTATGGGTAGACTGTGATAAACAAAAAAAGCCCACAAATGAAAGCATTGGAAGCGTCCTTAAGTTTTTTTATCTGGAGGAAAGAGTGCTACTTCCACTCAGAGTATCAGAATTGCATAGCTTAGGCAGACGGTAGAAATGCTGTATAGCTACGTCTCTGCAGGGGTATTTACAGCCATGTCGTAGAAAATGCAAATCGATATCCAGCTATAAGCTGATGTGGATGGAGTATGGAGTCTTTGTCCTCTAAAATGGTTCTGGGTCCATTTCATGAGTAGAATACCTTTTTTGTTCTTTTGTTTTGGTGTGTTGGGTTTTTTGTTTGTTTGTTTGTTTGTTTGTTTTTGTGCCTAGGAGGAATATGAGGGTGACTAGTTCTCCTATCAGTCAGGATGCGTGCCTGAAAAGGAGAGGGTGTTCTAGATTCCAGCATCACTCTGAAGGTTGCTTTTCTGTGCTTTAATACACCAATGTTGGCCTTGGGACCAGGGATAGGAACCCCAATATATCTCTCCTGTGCAAATGTGTGTGGGAATGGAACTGCAAATGGCAAAGATGGGCTTTGCTCCTGGAAGTGGTGGAAAACTGGGTTTAAGTTTCATTAGCCAGAGGAGCAAATGAAACCTTAGTGCCAGTCAGTGGACAGATGTTACCATCTTCTCTTTATCTTTTGTGTAATGTGATTTGGGAGGTACCTTACAGACTGCCCCTTCATTGGAGAAAGTAGAAAATGAAGCAGAAGAGAGAGCTCATTTCATTTCTGCAAACTCTAGACTTGAAACAGTTGCAGAGCAGTTTGCTTTCAAACATTTCAAGAATGTCCTTCTGAACAGTTAACTGCAACTTCTCTTTGGTGCCTGAACCTTTTGTCCTACCTCTCCTCTGGTCCTTTACTCAGGAAGTGTGGGGTCAGAAACACTTTTGACTAGTAGACTTGGTTTTATGTGTAAAATGTTTCTGTTAAAGTTGCTATCAGGTCTACTTAAAATGTATTCCTTTTAAAAACATATGGAAAATGGATGTTTTGTTACATGAGGCCTCTGACTGTTCTGTCTTTAATATGTTCTTAAGCAGGCCACTAAAGTGAAACATAAAAAATGATAGAGGGAATGTTACTTTAAGTATTGCTTTGGGTTTCAGTATTGCAAGTGATTTCACTGAGATGTAATGCAAAGAATTAAACTTCAGGACTCTGCACTTAATGGTAGCCTCATTCTTCTAATGTAGTTCAGATGCAGGAAATGCCAAATCCCAAAGCAATTATGTGTCTGTAATGTTAAGTACAACATCTTGAAAGCAAAATCATTGGTTAGGGGTTTTCATATGTACGAGTGTATGGTCTAAAGTCTTTTCTTGTATACAGAAATAAAACTCAGAAATCTTCCCAAAGCAGGCCTTAATTCAGTATCAAGGGTTTGAATTTGCAGTTTGATTCTTCTTTGAAAGCATCTCTGTAGTCCTTTTGCTTGAGTGGCTCAGTACCCAGTGCAGGCCTTGTGGACTCTGCTCTGACTGTAAGGAAGACTCTCAACAGTGCAGTGGTAACCTATGGGTTGAAATTTCTTGGGCAGTACTTTTCTTGCATGAATCACGTTGTGGCTGAGTGTTACATTGATACTCTGATTTTCAGAGGGAGGACTGAATCTGTTTATTCTTGAAGGAGTGTAGGAAATTACCTTCTTTTAATACACCTGAGGATCTTGGAGGAAAGTGGCATGACCTTGGTTTTGGTAAGGACTACCCACCCCTTCACTGAGGAGAGAAGGGGGAAAGGTACAGACTGTACAAGTGCATACAACTGCTTCTGTGAAGGATATGAGGAGTGTGTGATGCTCTCAGTTTGCTGGACGGGCCAGTGTCTTACGGGCAAGGATGGATCAAAGGATAGCTGTTTTAAATGCTTGTTGGTTTTCTCGCAGTGCTGAAAAAATGGGGTGAATGAACTTATTCCTAGGCTGAAATGCTGAAAGGCACTGAAGGCAGATGGGTACTGGGTTTCCAGTGAGTTAACTGGCTAACTTCCTCTGAGGTTTTGAAGAACCAAGTCCCCATGGATGCAGTAGAATCATTCCTGGTTTTGTCTCCTGCCAAATCTCCTCCAGAGCTATTACTAAGCTCTGATAGATTTCTTCTTCTGTGATATTATAGAAGAAGTATGGTCGATTATATTTTGTATCAGTGTGCTTCTGCGCTCTTAGCACTTGCTAAGACTAGAGCCTGCAGAGCTTGAGTCATGTGGCTGACTCTCTGCTTTTTGGCACAACCAGAACGAGTAAGAACTGGAGAATGTGCAAGAAAATCTGTGGCAGGAGTATCTTAGAGCTTTTCTTTTCTTCTCCATTTTTATAAGCCCATAATCTATAGGTAACATTTAGATTTATATCAGTGTTGGAAGGCTTCTCTGAGCTGAATTTTTTGAAGCTTGCAAATGTCTCAGTAATTTAAGATTGTGTAAACATAGGAAACTGAAACGGCCATAGGAACATTTTATGGTGGCTTTTCTGGCCTGACAAAACGGCTTTTTTAGATGCCATCCTCTTTTCTGTGCATCTTTCCTCTTTCTTTTGCAGTCTTTTAAACTAATACCTTAGTGGGAAGAGGAGAATGACCCATTTCTGACCCCATTTTTTTCCCCTCTCTGAATTTTTATTGTTTATTGTGCTGCAACATATTTTTGTCAACAATTCCATGGTGAGAAAGCATGAAAGCATCTGTGGCACTTTCTCAGGCTAATGAAGGAAGGAGACAAATGGAACTAGAACACCTACTGGATGACGGACTCTTTTGACAGTCATTTGTTGATGATATAGAGATCTGGTAGTTCTTTATGCTTTTGTCATGATTTGAAACTCCTTAGATCTGGCTATAGAGAGGAGCAGGCTTGAGAATTGCTTCTTATTCATAAAGTGGTATTTTACAGAAAATACTGGGAGACAAATTAGTTGGTTACATCAGTGCGAGATGCTGATAATCTTGGACTCTTTCTCTGCTGATACTTAAAACTTTGCTGCAGGGAGGAACAAGTTAGTGGGTCATGACATTTCCAACTGACATTTTGCAGAAATACATGTATGTACATGCTTTCCAGCAAATCAAAATATGACATGGAAAGAGTAAATAAAGATTTCTAGCCTTGACTACACATGCTATGATATAGACTTCTGAAAAAGCTAAGTAGCTGAACAAATACCTAATAACAATGTTGATTGGTATTTCTATTTTTCTATTACAATTTTGATTGGTATTTCTATTTGGGGAACCATTCAATTCACCAGGTGTGAAAGTTGCCTGTCAATTGGCACACAAACCTGAGCAGTTTTTGATAACTCCAAATGTTACATCTTTAATGTTCTTAATACAATATCAAATGCTTTTTAAAGAAGTCTAGGTTTGTTTGGGTAGCTTTCTGCTCTAGGCAGTGAATTAGTTACACAAGCATAAATGTTTTTTCACCTGGGAGTGTGTTGTGATAAGAACAAATTGCTCCTCATCTCTTTACTTTTTTTCCCTTTATAAATTGTGGATAATTTGAGGAAAATATTTGGAATAAATAAATTAAACACGTTTAAGTAGGTGCTGGAAAGTATTTCCTTTCTAGAGGGACAGTTTGTTATTTTGCTAGAAATCCTTAAGCAAATGGAACTAGAGTCAAGGAAATGGATCTGTCTGTAGATTCCTGTAGTTCATAGTCTGCTGGTTCAGATTTCTTTTGCATAAGATAGATATTAAAAAAGCACAAACTGTAGCTAAGATGACCTAAACACCTAGAAAAGAGAAATGGTTTAAGAAGAATTTGATATCTAAAAGAGAAATGGTTTAAGAAGAATTTGATATCTGTTTCCTTTTGATATAATTTTGCCTGCTCAGACGTCTGCCCCTTCTTCCAATTTCTTCCTACTCATGTGCTATGTGAACACACATTTTTCAAAGCGATGAAATTCAGGTGTTCTATATTAAGTGAAAAACAAAGCAGCTTTCCTCCTATGAAGTATATCAAGGATTGCAATCTTTTACAAAACAGTAGTTCTGAGCTGAAATATTTCTCTGCACCAAAGCATAGTGAGAACCACAGGCCCACGCTAAGGACCAGACAGAATTTTCTGCCTGGCCACCTCCTACGCAGTGGATGGCAAGTCGTGAAAAAGGTCTTGTCAGGAGCTCTGTTGTGGTAAGCATCTTTCACAAATACATGTACAGAAGCTAAAGATCTGCCAAAATTCCTTGGTTAAATGTTTCAATGGCTGTCTTGTCTGCATGAACCCCTAATTTCTTTGGAGTGCAAATCTTCTTAAGGATAGCAGGAGCCTCAGTATTTCATGTTGAGAAGTTTTGATGTGTGAAACTTGATGGTATGTTTACATTCTTGTGTGGGAGCTGGCACTTACTTGGGGCACATACTTGTAAATTTATAGTAGCCGGCCCCACTCAGTTCCTACTGAACAGTAGTGCTCAGGCTGCACAGTGCTTCCTCACCTTGAACTCAGTTGAGTGGTTAGTGCTGCCTGCTAGAAGAGGAATTGCATTATATTTCTGTCTTCCAGACACAGAAAACTGTCTTAATGCAGTTATCCATGCTATTGGGAATGTTTGCAACGTGTTTGTCTCATTCATCTACTAGGATCTGATTCTGCTCTGAGACATTTTGGCCTGTTTCTTAAACTACATGTGTCTGATGTGCTAAGAAGGCCAGATTTTTCTCTGGCTTATACCCTTGTAGAGGTTAGTAAAGTTGCTGGGAATAGCGTGAACTGTCATCTTGGACTGGGAAAGATGCATATACCAAATTATGCAGATCATTTGCATTAGTCTCTGTAGGAACCCGAGACCCACAAATACACCCTGTTTTCACATAGTATCATTTTCCATACTCCAACTCGGGTACATGATTTGTCAATATTCAGTCCATTAATTTCTAAAAGGCAAATGGTACTAACTGTCTGCATATCCAAGATTTAACTGTGTGTAAGCTTTTCTTAATCAACCATCAATTTTGGCACTAGCATGTGGATTCTTACCTTTAAGCTGAGTAAAAGAACAAGGACACTATGCTGAATGATTTTTAAAAGACACCCAAAACTTGCAGTTAAAGCTGTTCAGGATAAGAACAAATAGTAAAAGAACAGCTAGGTATGGTTGTGGAACCATTGAACTGTATCAGATAAGAGCTGGTGGCAGGTGATTTAGGTGATTTTAGTTTTGTAGGTTTTTTCATACAGAGCAGTGTGAGGACAATTTTCCTCTAGTGCTTCAGTGGCTATATTTTCTCTGCTTTTAAACTGTGCTGTGCAGAGATTCTCTATAACGCTCTTGCAAGGCATTTGCTGCTGTTTGAGTGCTAGCACGCCTATCATCTCAAGTTGAACAGTGGTAACAGACATTGGCTTCCCCCCAAGTTGAGGAAGAGGCCTCTGCAGCAGGGCATTTGTTACCATTGAACTCTTGCTTCTCACAGGTTCCTGTGCCCCAGTTGAGTTTGCCTAGTCATTGTTGCTATTATTCTTGTCTCGGAATCCAGGCAAATGTTGTCCTATAAAGAGTTTCTGTCTGATGCTGCGTTAAATGCCTGGGATCTCAGTGTGCCTTTTTGAATGAAGACATGAGATAATGGAGGGATTTAAGCCTTTGGTGTTCGGAGAATAAATCTATCATTTCTAAACACTTCATTTTTTTATTTGAATCACATTACAGAAGATTGCTATAAAAAAGCCACAGTCTGCTACCTTTTTTTTTTTTTAAATAAAAGCAGGGAGCTGTGTGTAACATTAATGCCAAGCTTCTCTTATAGCAAGGCAACTTCCAAAACATTTTAAGCTTATTTCTTCTGTGTTCATAATGTTGTTGGTTTTTCTTTTGTTATGGTATTTTGGTATTTTCAGGCTAAAATTGTACACTTTTCTGAATTACAGTTCAATTTGGTAACCTGAAAGCAATGAGGCATGAATGTCCATGTTACATGAGGATAATAACTTGGTAAATTGCACTTTCTTTGGACCCTAAAGGATTTGATATATGGTGGCCAGTGAGTTCTTTGTTTTATGTTGGCTTTAAAATAACAATCTAAAAATTCTATGAAAACAAAAGCAGCTGGACTGACTTGAAAGTAGTTGTAACAGCCCAGACTGTTTATCATAATGTAGAGGTCTCTCATGAATGATAATAGTCAGTTTGGAGCTTATAATTTCATCTGTGAGTGTAGGATTTTTTTCCCCCACCATTTATATTTATATTTTTCTGCATTGCTGGTCCTTTCTTTGGCCTTTTATTATCCACTGGCAAAGTTTCATGGAGTCATTCTAGAGCTTGTTAGAATATTGGACTTACTGGAATAGTTTCTGACTATCATCAAGCTTACTCTCCTAATTACTTTCCCTTTTCCCTAGATTTAACAGCAGACCTTCAGCAAGCAGTCTACTGTTGTCCCTTTTCTGTATCTATTGGTACCTATTTTCTACAGATGATCTTTTTTTTTGCATTTACCCCTGCCCACAAAGACCCTGGAACTGGTTGAAGCCTCTTACTCTGTTCTGGTTTGTAGTGGCTGCAAATTTGGCTTATTTTGTCACCTGAGGGCTTTTTCAGTGTAGGGAGAACCATCTGAATTTTCTAGCCAAAGGTAAAGATGAAAACAATGTGTTTCATTAGTATATGGGGGGAAAGGAAGTCTACAGAAGAATACATCTCAAATGTAAACTAGTAATTTTCATAGAATGGTAGGGGTTGGAAGGGACCTTTAGAGATCATCTAGTCCAACCCCTCTGCAGAAGCAGGTTCACCTAAATCAGGTCACCTAGGAACATGTCCAGGTGGGTCTTTAAGACCTCCAAGGAAGGAGACTCCACAACCTCTCTGGGCAGCCTGTGACAGGGCTCCCTCACTCTCACAGTGAAATGTTTTTTTCTTATGTTTAAATGGAACTTTTTGTGTTCCAGCTTCATCCCATTACCCCTTGTCCTATTGCTAGCTACANCTTCTTGGCCATGAGGGCACGTTGCTGGCTCATCTTCAGTTTGTTATCAATCAAGACTCCCAGGTCTCTCCCTGCAGAGCTGCTCTCCAGCAGGCCAATCCCCAGTCTGTACTGGTGCATGGGGTTGTTCCTTCCCAGATGCAGGACTCTGCACTTGTCCTTGTTGAACCTCATGAGATTCTTTTTCTGGCAGTGAAGATGGGTGATGGTATTGAAAAATGTACTGGAAACAAGTGAGAAGTGTTATCAAGCAGTACCACAAAGTCCAATCCATACACTCCCTGTTGTCCAAGAGTAGTCAGTAATGAAGTGATGGCCCTTGTGGCATCTGTCATTAAAAGCTGCTTCTGCCCTGCCTCCCTGAAGGAACAGTAAGTACTGCGTCTTTCAGAAATAGTTTAAGGGACAGGTGGGGAATTGCAGGTTAGTGAGTGTTTACATAGGAATGTAGTTAATTGGTCACAGCATAAATAATAAAACAACTGGAAAATCATCATAAGATGGTTTTGGCAAAGGACAAGTTGTATTTCCTTAATTGCTTGCTGCTTTTGAAACACATTGCTAAGAGGGAAAGAAGAGAAACAGTTTAACACAACACACTTAAACTTTATGACTGTCTTCAACAATAATTCTCCCTGGGGTTAGTAAAGTAAGCATCTGTCTTGGTTTGCATTAAACCAGCTTAAAGAAATCCCAAAGGTGTAAGAATGTACAGCATGGTGGCCCAGTCCTTCCTTAGAGCAATGTTATTTATGTTTGTTAATTCCTGCAAAGATTAAAATACTTCTGAGGAATTTAACTAGATTATATGGACTTGACTGGTGAAATTCAGTGCTAAAAAATGCCAAGATGCAGACAGCAGCAGAAATATTTATGAAGTCTGAAAGAAAAGGAGAAGGCTAGAAACATTCAAGATACCTTTCATAGCCATATGTATCCATTAGCCCTTGCCAAAGGAGTGAGTTATCACTAGATCTACTAGATGGTGCAATCAACTATATTGTGTGAGGTACAGACGTTACGTCCGTAATGTGCTGTGCAGACACTGACTGAAATCAAATAATGATGTGATGTTGCTGCACAAATGACAGGAGTAAAAAGACATCATTTAAGAGAGTGTTTGTGCTGTGAAGACGATGATTTTCAGAATTATGGAGTAACATGATGACCCATATATTACGTGCCCACAACAGGACCAAGTTCTAGATTGTTAAAGAAAAGATAATAATAAAAAGTTCATCCTTTGTTAGTAAAGTGACCTAGTTTTCTACCCTGTGTTGAGGTTAATCTTAAAACTTCTGTAGAGTAGTTCAGTCTAAACAGTGTGTGCAGAACAGCTTTTAAGTCTTCTGTATGAAGGGAAGGTTAACTGCTGTAGCTAAGGTAGAGTTGTCGTAGTAGATGTATTTGAAAAGAGTAGATCATGTTTAGAAGTAGACAGGCAGTAGTCCTGTGCACGCTGCCCCAGGAAGTAACCAGAGAAACCCTATTAACCGTAAGGGCAACAGTTATTGTGAAAATTAACAGCTTGGCTGGTCATATTTGATGCTGTACTTTGTGATCGCTTTTAGTATGAGTCGATTGCTCATCAGTGAGTCTGATGAAGGTGTCCTCACCATTATGCAGCCTTGCATCAAATCCAGAGTGAACTGAGTTGAGGGGAAGAGCCTATCTGCCATCTGATGTGATGAAGTATCACATGACATTCCGACTTGTTTGTCATTTTCTGATGAATGCAAGGTTGTAATTTATTATTCTCAGCAATTTCTACACCCAAATGAAACCCATCAGATTTCTATTAGTAGCTCTGGTCAAATCAGTGTTAGCAAAGCAGGCTGCAAGTGTACTTTTTTCTCTCCTCCTATTTATTTTTTTTTTTCTAATTTTTTCCCCCCCTTCAAGTTGCTATTGTGCTGGGGATGTAGTTAAGAAAGTTCTTCCTGAGGAACATATTCTTGAGTGTCTTTCATCATTATTGCCTGAGTAATTGAATTGGGAATGAATGTGTTTGCTTTGACTTGACACCTGGATTATGTGGTTTTCTGTCTTTCAACTTGTTTTTGTAATCTATTTCATCTGTTGTTTCCTGAAGCATTTGCTTTAATTGCTGCCAGTATTCATTGTCATTTTTTACTTACATACTAATTTTTAATGTGACTTCCTAGATGTTAACTTTGGGTTTGCCTGTACTGAAGCCCCCAAAGAGTGAAATAAGGTATGCTATAAATCCAGCAGTGTTCTTCTTAGTATTTTTTTTTTTCCTGCTGACTGTATTTTGACAACAGTGTGAGTGGATAGTGATGTTTTTCACATCTGTCCTCATGCATGGGGATGGAAGCACATGGCCCTTGAGCATGCCTTTTTGTTTACCATGCTTTGTAACAAGTGGCATAGGTAGTTCAAGCATTGCTGTCCAAGTAGGTTGTTCAGGCTAAACAAGTCTTGTGGGTTTTTTTTAATTTATGTCCCAAGTTATAGAAGGGAAAGCCCTTCCAAGGGCTGCTGTAGCTTCAGACACGACACTGCGTTTAGTAATTGTATTACAGTGGGAGAAGATGAGATGGGAAACTTACGGGAATTGTGTTCCATTTGACATAATAGTTGAAGAAGACATGGATTCTTATACAGTTGGGCTGCTGTTAATGGCATTCTAGTCTCACAAGCATTACAGTATTTATCATTTGGATTATTTCATCTTGATTTTTCTTTCTTGCATATGTCAAATTCTGTGTGGCTCAATTTGCAGATGAACAACCTGTACCTGCTCACCGTATACCTGCAAGAAAGCAAGAGAAGCACAGTGCATTTCATTTTACACTTCAGTTTGCAGGTTAACCAGGCAAAAGAGCAACACATAAAGGTCCTCATTTTGTGGCACTGAAGGTGTAAAATGGGATACTGGAGTTGACTTTCAAGTATCTTTCTGCACAGGCTGTTAGCAGTAGCGTAACTCCTTATCAGCGTGTTCTGCTGCTGGGGAGCTACTGTTAGATCTGCTGTCATGTCAGCCTTCTATCCCAGTCAGCCAAGTTGCCAGACCTGACAAAATCACCTGTATCATTCCTTCAGAGTGTGCTGAGGCTTTGCAAGAAACTGAGGATGTGTGGACCTTGGGATCTCCATTATGTGGAGCCAGATGCTGAAGCGTGTTCTCCTTTTCTCCTTCTGTACTTTATTTTTAGTAAAGGCCTTTAGTGCACTTTCAAATTTCCTTAAATTTAGTCCACATACTTGGTGTTGATAGGAAAAGAGTGTTTGGCAAGAATGGAGTGGTATTTTAGAAGAAATGCCTTTAAAGCCAATATGTAGTTTTCCTTTTGACATGTTCTTTCTCGTTACATGTCTGTGCAGTGGCACAGGTTGTCCTCCTAAATATGGCATCATAGAATCATTTCAGCTGGAAGAAAGTTTTAAGGTCATTGAGTCCAGACTTTGTCTCAGCCCTGTCAGCCACTAGTCCATTTCCCTAAGTGCAACATCCTGTCTCTTAAACACCTCCAGGGACAGTGACTCCACCACCTGCTTGGGAAGCCTATTCCAGTGCCTGACAACCCTTTCAGTAAAGAAATTCCTTCTCATATCCATCCTGAACCTCCCCTGGTGCAACTTGAGGCCATTTCCTCTTGTTCTATTGCTTGTTACTAGGGAGAACAGACTGACCCTCACCTCACTACAGCTTCCTTTCAGGTAGTTGTAAAAAGCCATGAGGTCTCCCCCTAGCTTTATTTTCTCCAGGGTAAACAGCCTGAGATCCCTCAGCTAATCCTCATATGAAACATGCTTCAAATCTGTTACTAGCTTGGTAGCTGCCTCTGGATCCTCTCCAACACCTCAATGTCCTTCTTGTAGAGAGGGGCCCAAATCTGGACACAGTATTCGAGGTGTGGCCTCACCAAAGCCGAGTACAGGGAAATGATCACCTCCCTACCTCTGCTACCAACACTATTCCTGATATGGGCCAGGATGCCATTGGCCTTCTTGGCCACCTGGGCACGCTGTTGGCTCATGTTCAACCGGCTATCAATCAACACTCTTAAGTCCCTCTCTGCCTGGCAACTTTCAAGCCACTCCTCCCCAAGCCTGTAACTTTACCTGGGGTTGTTGTGGCCCAAGTGCAGGACCCGGTACTTGGCCTTATTGAAACTCATGGAATTGGCCTTGGCCCAGCAATCCAGTTTATCTAGACCTCTCTGTAGAGCTTCCCTGTTTTTCTGGGAACGTCGTGCCACTAATGTGCCACTTAATTTTGTTTTCCCTGCACACTGATTGTTTTCATTTTAGCTTCTATATTGAACTGTGAATCGATTTTGTTACACAATAATATCACATTACAATGAGGCAAGAGGTTTTTAAACCACTTCAGCTTCCTTCCCCTTGAAAGGGCTCATGAAAAAAAATGTCCTGTAATTATATTAACCATTTAAGAAAAATAACAGCTGCTGTCAAGCTGCTTTTTTCCCACTTAGTCACTGTAACAAAATTGTGTAAACTGTAATACCACTCCCCAGGCTATTGGTGCTTAATTGGTAACAACCTTTTACAAACAGCTCAGGAACAAAGGAAATGTTTTCAAACATTGCAATATGTAACATGACAACACATGATTAAAATTCAATACCTTATCTCTCTTGGTATTTTACTACTGCAGGTGCACAAAGCCTCTGATCAGAGACATTCAGTGGGTAATATTGCAATTAATTGAAGCTATTCTATTTATACAACTGCAGTCCCAAGACATCCTGCATGTAAACAGAAGCTTCCAGAGAGAATAATGAAGGAAAAGGCTCTGACTGTACTGACATAGTTGTAAATTAATCACTTGCTTAGGGAAAATGTTGCAGAAGGGCACAAGCAATTCTTAAAACAACTTGATTGTTACTCCAAGGCTGCAGGTTATATTTAAGTAGGTAGAAGTTTGGTACAATGTTTACATTAAAGTTCAGAATATTCAAGGATACTGGTGCGACGGTTCTTATGGATGAATCTTGACATGCACGTAAATCTATGGTACAGTATTATAGGATATAATAAAGCAATTTCTGAGGACTGGTGTCTGATTTCATTTGGAACATTTGTAGCCAAACCTGTGTTGCTTAGACCTGTGTTGCTGCCTCTTTTTATTGGAAGAAAATTATTTTAGTCCAGTCTTTGCCATGTAAGTCACCTCACAGTGCCTGAAGAAGGACCTTTTCCATAGTCTTCCTTCTGGAGTGGTGCACCAGGGGAAGAGTTTATGTTCAACTTGAATCTGAGTTGAGAGGGAAAATTGAAATGGAAACACTGTGAGAGCCCTAGTATTTAAAAGAAGTGTAATGACTGATGGGGCATAAACTTTATGGAACTTGGGGAAAAAAGGCTTTAAAAATCCCACAGGCAGTGAGGAGTTTCTCAGCTGTGTACTTTTGAGAACTCTGTCTCTCTTTTGGTGAAATGGCTTATGGACCTACTCATGTAGAGCTTTAAACTGTTTTGTATCCAAATGTGTAGCCCTTGCTCATCCATGTATGTTATGAAGCTGAGGAGTTGGTTTTAAAAGGAAACTCAAGACTCAATATGTTAGTGCAGGATGACCCTAGAGCTTCTGAGAGAGAAATGCAATGATGGTGGTATGTGACCAAGCTATCTGGACTATGGGTGTTTGTGTGAAGACAGGCCTGTGTGGGTATAACAATGCATTGTTGAAAGGCGCTGGTGGTCTGGTTTAGAGTGGTATATGAACAACAGGATTGTTTCATGTTGGCAGCCTGTCTATCTTGCTGATGTTCTCTTTCAAAGCCAAAATAGACAGACAAGGTTTGTGGGTTTAAAACTACATGTGACTTACTATGACAAAGAGAGGCTTGTCAGAAGGGAAAAAGCATTTTCAGTTGCACTGCCCAAAACCATTTCTGATGTGCTAGACTATGTCCTAAACCTTAAAAGATTTATATTTGTACTTAGCCTAAAAATATTCCTCTGCTTTACTTGATATTTCCCCTTGCACCAGCACTTCACTGTGGAAAATGCTTTTATTTTAGTGAAAAAAATATTGTCATGGCTAATGCATTGTAAAGCAGAATGATATCTTGTAAAATGTGCCTTGAGACCATGAATTCAACCCAAAATCTAGATGTGTTATAATGCAATACCACTGCAATATGAAAATAACGTTAAGTGCAAAGTCCTAGAAAGGGTTGTTGTAGGTAGGAGGTGAGTAAGGGTGAGTACTGATTTAAACTGTTACAAGTATCAATGCAGTAACAAATATTTTTTCATTAAAATTTGCAGAACAAAGATTTGTAATGTCTTAGCTCTGTTTTCAGTGGATTCTGTTTAGTTAGCATTTGTTTCTTATGATTACATAAATATTGAGTAGAACAACAAATTTCACTCTTTCTTGCTTTTGGAATGTAATGGTCTTTTAAATGCTTATGTATTTATATAGTTCTATTTAATACACTACAAGCTTTAAGTTTTTATATTCTTCTTGTTCAAATAATTCCTTTGTTCACTAGAAGGGCCTACTTTTTCACAAGAGATCTTCTCAGGAATGTTTGATAATTTTGCTTGTTCTGTAGATATGTAGGGCCAAGCCACTGAAATGGCTGTTCCCTAAAAAATATTTCCCTGAGGACTGTCAATGCATATTAATCATGTATTCAAATGTACTAAGAACTTTATTTTAAAAGAAAACACTTACAGCTTTCTGCTAAGTGTGTTTCACATCTCCTCCAGTGTGGTAGTGCTGGATTTTTTTTGTGATTCAGGGACTTCAGACAAAGTCTGTGGCCTGGTATAGTGCAAGAGACTTGTTCACAGATAAGTTTGCAATTAGAAAAGTCTGTTGTGATATTGGTAAATGCTAATATTTTCTAAAACTTTTTTTTGTTTAAATACAAAAAAGTCTATGGATATATTTCCAAGAACAGAAGATTAGTGAGGACAAATTTTGTCATAGGTTCTTAGAGGTATATGTTTTTAAATCATAGAATTAAACTTTATGTGCTAACAAAGTATTAATGGAACAATATCTTGAATTATCTCTTGGGATATATCACGTTGGTATTTTTCATTGTTTTCCTCCTTAGAGGAAGAGATGCACGTTACATGTCCCACTTGTCCAGCAGAGATGAGGCATGGTTACCTGGCAGATGTGGAGTGAGAACATGAAAAAATAAACTACCTTTAGATGCACAAGTACCGGCTTTATATAGCCTCATCTTAAATAATCAATATTTTTACTTTACCATTTGTACTATTTCAGAGTCTCTGTCCTTTGGATTTCAGAGTCTTTGGACAACACACCCATATTTGTCTTCTTGACTTGTCAGTCTGGCTCTGAGGTGCTCGTGTTCTTAGTCACTGTTTCTGTGTTGCTGTCACATTAAGCTTGGTACGTAAGACAAACCATAAAAAAATACATTGATTTTTAGCTGTTCTGTGAGCTGCAAAGCATTTGCTTTTCACTTGGTCAACAACAGAATGCATGTTTAAGAATTTAACAATCTATCTGCACCTTCCCTCCCAAATACAGTGCCAGGAGCAAGCTCAAATATGTTTACATGGCACTGGTTTGATGTTGCTGCAGGGTGTTGTGTGAGTAGGCAGACAGACGTTCAGGAGCCTGAACCTCTACAGATGTTTTGTCAGAATGGACCAGAATTGAAATGCAGAGCTCGTCATTGCAGAACCTGCAGTTGGTCCCCCTTTGAGCGTAACTGTTGGACTGTCAGCAGTGTGCCCACTTATTGACATGAGCAAACTGGGAAGGGCCACGGGCAGCCTGTAAGGAGAAGCCTGTGTGGGCTATGGGTCCTTGCCAGCCATCTGTCAGTGGTCATTTGCAGGTTCTTTCCTATTGCAGCTCCAGTCAGCAGTGCCAGTTGATTTATATTTATGGTCTACTCACAGATGGAAACCAGTTGTTTTTTTCTAACTATTGCCACTTAGGGACAAGTTGCAGGCAAAACAAATACACAAAGAATAGTCATGAGTATTTTTTTCCTGTTCCGTCTCAAAAATTTCTAGGTTACCCTTATCCTCGAGAGAGGCAAATTGTGTCTTTATGAACCTGCCATTTAATTAGCCTTTAAATGATCTTGTATGTGGGTGTCATTGAATAACCCTATCTGGATCCTGCTGTGGTGTCATGAAGGGCAGGGCTCTGATGGACTTGTAATACTGAGGCTGATGCTTGGATTTTTTTATTTTTAATTTTTTTTTTCCAGAAACGTGTTATGAGCTGCTAAGCAGGTGGTGAGTCAGCACCAGCCTGCAGCAGACTCAAGCAGCAACTGCTTAACTTGCTGCTGCTGAACAATGCCAGGCATTCGCCTGCATGTGCGTAGTCATCCAAATGCATAATTACATTCTGTGGATCCACCAAATGTAGCTCTTGTGAGTACAGAAAGTCCAGGCAGGAATACAAACCCATTGTCTCAGCTGTACTATGGTTACATGGAATGAGCTATTGCAGATCAAGTTCTTGGCTCTTGAGCAGTTTCCAAAAATAGTGCAACTGTCCTTTCTGAGGACACAGATGGTGGTATTGTGGCTTTATGCACTATTGTACTGTACAAATTATAGAACAGTTGTATTATAGATAGATTGCTCTAAGGAAAATGGAAGAAAAGCTGCTTTCTACTGCTTGATTTTAGTTTCACGACTACTGGAAAGAGTTTTTGATATCTGCAAAACTTCTTGCACATCTGGGTATTTCCCCTCTTTAAAATCTAAAGATGCAGAGCATAATGAAGGTTCTTTGAAAGTGCATTAGTGATCTAAGGAACCTTTTAATTTTTCATTAAAATATTATTCTGCACTTTAGTATATGTCATTGCTCGAGCTGCTGTTCCATTGCTTGTTTTTACACCGATATAAAAACTTTTTGGTCAGACTGGACTTGATTTTCTTAAAAGCTAGGTGATAAATTTAAGATCGTCCTTTGCACTTGGGATCTTTAAATGAGACCTGTCTTACTATACCACAAATGATGCAAACCTGATAGGCACAAAATCTCTTCTATGGATCAGGACATTTTGTTTCAGACAGCAGTTGCCTTTCCAGTGCTGAACATTTGCTCTTGTTGCATTTTTCATGTGCTACTTTGCTGTTTGCAATAGCATCCTTCTGTAGGAGCAGATTGCAGAATTTACCCATGTTGTTTTTTTCAAACATAGTCAAAAGAAATTGAAAGAGTACCAAATACACATAAAATATGGAAACAATAACATGTTTTGGTAGCTCTTACTATAATCTTAAATTGGCTTCAGGAAGAATTCTTTCTTGTTACTGTATGATGTGGTTACATGAAGTGGAGCTTCTTTTGGAAAATGTCTGGAACATTCACCCAAGAGTGCAAAAACTACTAAAGGATTCATTGCCCTCAGGTATGTGTAACGTGGAAGACAGCCATCTGGGAGTTCACAAATTAAGTTCCTGGATTATCTTCTATCATAGGAAAAGGAAGTGTTTGGCGTTTGAATAGCATATTGCAACACATTAGCCCCAAGTTTTGCTGTGCTGATAATTGTGTGGGGCACCAGAATTCTGTAATGCTTCTTAGATGTGTTTTAATTGTTCTGTTTGAAGCGCAAGTGACTGATAGAATACAGTGAACAACTGAAGAAAATAGAAACATCTAGTAGGTTCTTTTTGTTCAAATAGCTTGTTCCCTTCCTTAACCCTCTTTCTGAACTATTTTCACTGTTTTACCTGCCGTGGAGCTGGTTATTGCTTCTGTTGCTTGGAAAGATCTGATGCTCTCTGGCCTGTCACAGTTGCTTCTGATGGCAATTTTCATCAGATGCATTTAGTGAATTCAGGCCAAGTGAGGAGACAGTTGTTTTTTGTGTCCTGGGGTAGTAATAATTGACTGCATGCCTGTATACAGCAGTCATTCTAAAAATGGAGCTCAGCTTATCATCACAAACTGGTTAAGCCTGATAACTCCAAGTTCCTGCTAAGTGAATTTTTATATCCTCTCAGTATCACAGTTGGATTAGATGCTGCATTAAAATTCAGCAGGAGTTGGTAGCTGCTTTGAAGCTCAGAGTTGAGCAGGAGAGACAAACCAAGTAAGTGACGTGAAATCTGGTCCCATGTTCTGGGGCTGTGCGTGTGTGGGTTGGGGTTTTTTTTCCTTCTTTTTTTCTTCTCTCATCTGAACTTGTCCATCTTTTTTTTTTTTTTTTTTTAAATATACTTTCATTTCTGGAGCTCTGGCAATCACTGTTCATCACTGTTCACAGACAGTCCTGCAGAGGTTTTGGTGTAACTAAGATTAGAGCATTTTAGGGTCTTAAGTGTGGGTGACTGGATTTGCAGATGGAGTAGACTTGCACTGAAGCTGACTGTGCCAGGTACCTTAGCTGAGGTGTCATCTACAGATTTCACTGATATCCTCTGTAGTTTTTTTTTCCTGACTTGGCTTGGAAATGGGAAACACAGCTCTACTTGAAAGATGTAAAACCTATATATCTCTGCTGCGTTGAGCAGGCTTCCTTTGGAATAAAACTAGTCCAGGACTGTTTTATTGAAACAGGATAATATTAAAAGTGTTCAAGTTCAATAGCAATGTATAGTAAAACCTCCCAGTGTAGTGAACTGATCTTGCTAAGTGAGTATCAAGAATGCTCACGGAGAAGTGATGCTGTCAAAGCTAGTCAAAGAAGGATGACGTTATAAATGCAGACACAAGGTGTTTTCTTCTGAGACTAGATCCTGTGAAGAGGAGGGAGCCAGTGTTCAAGTGCAGGTTTTATGATCTCCGTTTGTAGTCAAAAGCTCTATAGAAACCGCAGGAGTATCAGCTTCACAAGAAGCTTAGACAAAAAGCACAGAATTGGGCAGTTTGCTTCTGACCTTGAAAAAGCCTAAATTTGAATTTCACTTAAATTCAAATGGATGGCAGCAACTCAACATTTCAGACTGTGTTCAAGATTTTGTTGCAGGCCATCAATTGGAAAACAGACCAACACTATTCCTTTTGTACGTTAATGTAAATCAAAGCATGGAAACTGTCACTATAACTGTTTTAAAATAATTAGAAAACTGTAACTCACGATACAGCAACAGCCAGATAGTATCGGAAGTGTTGCTGTTTTGCATCTGGTAGCTGTATGGAAAAATGTTGTAGAGGTTTTATGAGCAATGATACCTGTGAAGAGACACAAGCCTAGGATTTTGCCTCCAGCATCTGCAAGGATTAGTACTTAATCATATTATAAATTAACTATTAGTGAAGTGAAGCAGTTGCATATGGTTTGGAGAGTGTTTCAACAACATTTCCTATATATTGGTTTTTCTTACATATATAATTTTCCTCCCCTCTCTATTGCCAGCATTTCCAGGGATTGCTTGATTTTATGATTACCTTGGTTTCTGTGGAGGAAATGCATATATTGATATTATGCAAACCACAGAAATTCCTATTATTGCATCTTTGAAAGTGACATCACCTTCTTTCCTCTTTTGAAAAGTTGCACTTGGAAATCTTTAACTTTAAAGCCTTTTAGCCACAATTGAGAAGTCTAAGCCGCAAACCACTGAGCGCAAGACAAAATAAGTGTTTTATACTCCAACTTTGGCAAAGTTTTAGAAGACAGGGCGTAGCACGAAATGCAGCTGTGAGGAGGACATGGGATAAAATAGGTTGTTGGTCTGCAGCTCTTGCTTTCTGATGCACAGACTTGTTGAAAGAAAATAATATAGATGATATTGTGATGCTGTGTAAGGTGATGTTGTGGTCACCTGGAATCCTTGGACAACGTTGCTAGTTACAATTGTATTTAGGACTCTGCATAAGAAGAGCATATTACATGCAAGCAAAGCTATCTGAAGACAGTTCTACCCCTTGACTTCATGATTTAAGGAACAGTTTTCCTCTAGAAGCTGCCTTTATAAGAAAGCTTTTGAATACGTTTATGAGAATCACAGAAATACTGTAAACTCTTATTAAATCCAAATTACTAAGATGAAACCATAAAGGAAAGTAATGAGGTGTGGTCTTGAGACCTGAGGTCTTACTCTCCTAATTTGTATTTCTTTGGCAAAAGTGATTGGAAGAAAGATTGTGGATGAAGCTATTTGCAAGGAAGAGGAAAGACTTATTGAGATATGTCTGGGGGCAAATGAGAATTTGCAGCTTTATTTGGGGATACAGTTAATCATAAAATGCATTTGTGATTCTCCTAGTTATTGAATCAGGAATTGCATGCTGCATTTGGAGCTCTTGATGCTTCCTGTTGACAGGATGAATAGGCACTCATGTGCACACATCACTTGAGTACCAGGCCCTAAGCTTCTGAAAGCAGACATTTGTCTCACTCTGGTCTCCTGGCCCTCAGCCATCTTTGTTACTAAAAAAGGAGATATGATATAGCTGTGAGATACTCTATGTGCATGATATCACTTGGACAACTGTGATAGGCCAGTGTGACACGAATGTATTTGTCAAATTCTGTCTGTGAGCACTGCTATAACTTATACAAACTTGTGATTACTGTGTGTTTTGGGTCTTTTCTTTTTTTTCTTTTTATGAGCTTGCCAAGGCATCAGAAGTGTCTTCCACTTCTTGTGTAAATCATAGGGCCAGCAAAGAATTTGACCACTAAAGAAGGTGAAAGATTTTCCTTTGCTGGGGTCATTTTTGCTTCCTGTTACTGACTAATTGGGTTAGCACATGTCCCTTTGCTGTTAGCTCTTCTCCTGTTGAAACTGAATGTGTTGCACAGTAATGTCAGATATGGGGCTGTCATAATGTTCAGCCTTCCCTTTTGCTTCTTAGCTCAAAGGAATTGTTGAATAATACCTTGTCTTAGCTTATCCCTTGAATATCTCTTTCTCATTTTTCAGTTATGTCACATTATGCATGTAGCTAGCTAACTGTGAGAAGTCAAGAGACAAATTACTGATTGCAGGACCTAAAAACATCAGAAATCAGATATTTTATCTGAAGATTTCTCAGTTATGATAAAAGATAAAATGGTGGTCACACATTCCTTAAGAATTTATGTTATGTTTGTTAGGAGACAAAGGTTAAATATTTGAATTTCAAGAGATTCTCACTTGCACTTTATAGCCAGGTGGCTTGGATTTGAATTCTTGTTGTGGCAAATCTCCAAAACTGAATAGTTACAGTATACTGTGTGAAATTAGAGCCACTCAGTGTCGCAGCATAATCCCTCAAATGGCCTCACTCAATCAGAAGTTTCACTCTTTCCTTCATAGAGGCTTAAAAGTAAAAATACCGATTTTTTTTATCCTCATTCTAGCATTTACTTCTAATAGGTTTCTTGTCTGATCAAAAGCTACGGTTCCTCTCTACCAAGAAATTTTATTTCATGATGACAACACCTGATACTATTTGTTTTACTTGGTTTGGCCTGTTTTTTCTAAGCGGGCTACAACATAATACATAAGACAATTATTATACAAAGCCAAATTAATATTTCTATGTACTTTTTCTGAGCTGAGGTTTAGTGGCAGAAAAATACCTGCAAAAGTATGCATTGTGCTACATTTTAATTCTTAGGAAATAACTTTATCTTCCAGGATAAGAAAGGCTATTAAATCTAGAAACAGTCAACATGATGAAGAAGTTATTTTAATTACAGTAGGTATCTCAGGATTTAGACCATCTATGCACTCTATGGACTTTCACTCTCTATGGACTTTTTTTTGGTGTTTCCTGGTGCAATTGGTATAAGACTTCATCCATGCACACCGTTGGTATATGTGATGTGTGATGTTCAGTCTTTTGAAAAAGACATCAGCACATAAGGACTCAGCCTGAGGTGCCAGAGATGCCAGTCAGTGTCCTTGTGAGCAGGCCATTCTGAAACTCAGCACTCTAATCAAACTCTCTCTTTGTGGGCTAGGCCTGGGGGATCTTCTGAGTGCTCCTTCTGAATCCATTGTTTTGGGAGATCCATCAGTAAGACGCAAGTAAGATGGAAGCAGTGATAGCTTGCATTGAGATGAAGAGTGAAAACACCAAACAAGCCATGCTACCATTAGAGCCTAGATTCCCTCCCCGTACCCCACAATGGTTTAATCTGATGAGAGCAGATGACTAGATCATGTGCTTTAAGGTCATCACAAAATCTTTCCTCAATTCAGAATGAACCATCTGAGTTAATATCATGTTAAATTTTACTAGAAATCTTTGAGTGTTTCCAAGTGACAGTGATTTGGATTTCAATTCTTATCACTCCACCATTAGGAAGAGTCCTCACTCAACTACTGATGCCCTGCTTGTGAGGATTTCCCAATGTAACAATCAGATTACTCAAGGTGACTGCTATTCTTTCATGACTTTGCCTCAGGAGTCTCACTTTTTTTTTTTAGTAGCAGTCCACTTTGTTGTGCTGCAAATGCCGTGAGGGGGGATGCATTTGTTTAGGTTCCAAGCATAAAAAGTGAAAAATAACACTCCATAAAGTGTTACTTTGTCTTTTTAACTTTCCCCCCATTGTTTTACTAGGAGGAAATAATTAAGTTTAAAAAAATATTATGAAGGAAATACTGGCATTCTGCCACTCTTTGTACATGGAAAAAAAGAGTCTCACTGAAAATATATTAATACTTTTTTCTTTTTCAGTGATTTTGCTGTTGGTTTTGTTTTTTGGGATGTTTTTGTTGAATGATTCAGCAAGTCACTTCAGCTACATTCACAACCTGGAGAGTGCTAGTATTTTAAAGGCTGACAAACATAAATTTGGATTCACATCTGCCTAGGTAAAA
The DNA here is from genome assembly GCA_013401255.1 of Urocolius indicus. Taxonomy (NCBI): domain Eukaryota; kingdom Metazoa; phylum Chordata; class Aves; order Coliiformes; family Coliidae; genus Urocolius; species Urocolius indicus. Next base: position 217,985 of record WBNH01007554.1, read on the forward strand.
AAATCATAATTCTAATTCACTCATCAGCTTGAGTAATTTGTCATTTAATATTAATGCTCTTACATCTTAATTGTCTTTATCACAAAAGAGTTTCAGTTATTGTTGTACCAAATGCACTATAAACTCAATATTGGTCACTGTAATAGAATGATATTTTCATTAAACCTAAAGAAGTTGCATTTCTATACTGGATAAGTTCAGGAATTCTTTTCCCTCTTTGTGAAAAAGACTGAGTCTTACGAAGATCACCTTTCTGCTGACTTGGTGCGTTTCAACCCTATCCTTCATAGAAGAAAATTTGAGGTTTTCTTGATGTGAACTTTTCAATTTACTTTTAAAAATCATAATTAAATACATTGCATTAAAACAACCATCTCTGTGCCTAATTTCATAAATGGAAGAGAAGTGAGTGGGTTTGATGAAATGTGATGTATTGTTGAGACTGTTGGCTTTGTCTGGCTTCAGCCAATGTTTTTGGCTAGATCCTTCCTTGCTAAATTAATGAGCTTGGTCATATCCAGTGTTTTCTCCACGTGAAGACATTTATAACTCTGTTACCTCTTCATCTTTTTCATAGCAATTCCAACCATACCCATGTAGCAGGCTTTGAAGTTCATCTTCCAGGCAGATCTTCCTAGTTCGGCAGTGCAGTGAAATATTCTTGACCATTGCTTACTTGTCAGTAGGTTTTATACAGAGAGAGGAAGCTTGGAGGCTATAAGGTTCCTTCAGCACTCATCCAATACTCACTAGAGTTGTATAATTAATAATGACTTCCTGTGCTGCTTCATATGTTTATAAAAGTCCACTTACCTCCCTCAGTCCAGATGTTTTTACAGTCTGAAATAATAGTAGAATAGAATATTTACAGGATATGGAATAACAAGCTGATCAAGCTGATCCTGATATACACACACACATATATATATATACACACAAATATACACACACACACACACATATAGAAATATATATATAAAATAACATCTGCCCATGGTAATGGTAAATAATTCTTTCTTGCATCAGGGTGTTATAGTCTTGATTCCAGTTGTATATTCTGTCTGTTTTCCTCTCTGTCAAAAACCTTTGTGTTTAGAAAGCTAGGTTTTAGCTGACAGATGCTTTTACTTACAAGATGCTGCCAGTAGGGTCTCCCTTGCTGCAAGCTGTGTTCCTTAAGTCAGGCTTATCCCCTGCCTAAGTATCTCAGCCAGGACAATGGTGACCTGGCAAGATAGTTAGACATGAACATGGAAGAATGTGCTTTATTTCTTTTCACAAGAAGTATTTTTTTTCTCTCTAGCAGTAATGTGACTTGCTATAATTAACTTACATTTATGCCACAAAAAAAAGTTTGTTTTACTGTTTGTTTTTTCCATAGCTCTCAGTAATAATGATCTACTAATTAGTGTTAATGATCTCATTAATATTTACAAATATCCAGATGGTGGGTGTCAGGAGGTTGGGGCATCCCTTTTTTCTATAGTGTCTAGTGACAGGACAAGGGGTAATGGGAAGAAGCTGGAACATAAAAAGTTCCATTGAAACATAGGAAAAAACTATTTTACTGTGAAGGTGAGGGAGCCTTGGCACAGGCTACCCAGGTAGGGTGTGGAGTCTCTATCAGTGGAGGTCTTCAAAACCAGCCTGGATGCGTTCCTGTGTGATCTGATCTAGGTGGACTTGCTTTGGCAGGGAGGTTAGACTAGGTAATCTCTAAAGGTCCCTTACAACTGCTACCATTCTATGATTCTATGAATATCTTAAAATGTTTTATCATGTGAAGCATTTATCATTAAGGAATAACCTTGATTTTGGTTTTCTCCAGCTCCTTTCAGTGTGGGTTGATTTTATTCTCTTTATAAGAAATATATATTCTTATAAATTTCTTTATAAGAAATTGCTAAAATCTTCCTCTTCAGTGCAAATTGCACTACATTTTCATTGTAGTGTCAGATAGTATGAAAGAGGAAAGATATAAACAACACAAAACAATGAGACAATGTCCGATCAAGAACGAGAATTGAAAGAAGTCAAGATTAATGTGTTTATTGCATCATAAAGCCAGATGTGAAATATCTCACTCTTGACAGTAATGCTGGCTGATGTCTGCCCAGATAACAGGTATGCAATACAATGTGGAGTCAGCGTGAGTGTCAGACCATTTGAGTTTAAGCATATTCTGTTTCTGACTGTTCTTTTAAAAAAAAAATGTGGAAGCATTTAAAGCAAATTTAAATCTCACTTAATGTATACCCAATTATTAATGTATCTGCCCTAAATTAGTTGGAATAAATGGATGTTTGATTATAAAATAAAGTTCTAAACAACTTGAGTTAAGATAAATATCTCATGGATAAGCCAAATTCCATCAGTTTGTTAGCATAGCCTGTTATTTTGTTGGAAAGTGCTGTCACTGCAACAGCAGATTCTGTTCTTCTGGAAACTGTTTAGCTTTTGTGGCATCTGGCAGCATCTTCAATATGAGTCTTCAGTTGTATTTGGTGGAAATATAACTGAGTTACATCTGTTGAACATGTGCTTTCTACCAAAAGTGGGGCACACATGCAAGTTTATTTCTGATGTTCATAAACAAGATACCAGTGAAACCCACAGTATCAAGCTCAGACTTCTGGAATGAATTTTAGCATCTTAACCACAGGAAGCAATTGAGTCCCATCCTTACCCCCCTTTATTTTTCCCCCACTGGCTTGCCCACATGGTCATTGTGGTACATTATGTTTTGGAGCTCCTTTTTCAAACCTACTTTAATTTTCCTGAAAAAGCAAATGAAAATGGATCATGGTGACTTGAAAGAAAACAGGAAATTTGCTCATGATATTGCAGCTGTCTAGTTGTGTTTACAGTACACATGGGAGTATTGAGAATGGTCTGCTGAAGAAATGTAGATATTTATCCCACAGAAATCTGGAAAGCAGAGGTAAAAGTCTTGGAGCAGCAGCAGAGTTAGCTAAAGTGCTAGCTGATTTGGCCCCATCAAGGGAACATTGTTTGAATGTGCTGCAGTGACTTCAGAGAAACCTGGCCGCCAAGAACTCCTGATGTGCTCCTGTCGATCTCTGCTCACAGGGAGCCTGTCAGTCGCTCTGCTGCAGTGCCGTGTTGGAGAATTGCATTCTCTACCCATTCATGGGTTTATTGGGTTCTCTGCTCTCCTTGAACTGCCTGCTTCATAGAAAAACCCCCAAAGGAAAATGTGACCGCCTGATGCATCAAGAATCTGCTACATATGTTTCAAGTAAACGTTCCCAAGAGTTAAAAAAGCATAGACTGAGCGGTTCACAGCAGTTCTACAAAAATGTTAGCACCCCATATAGCGATCATCACTGAAGCTTACATAAATAATGACTTATTTCCTAAGATCAGAGCATTTTTATTCAGTGTCTTCTGCGTTGAGCCTGGAATGGCCTTGCTAGTCAGGTTGGTCAGGTAGGCAGAAGGCAGAACTTATGTTTGTTACTGGTGTAGGAATAAAAGTTGTTAACTTCCACGATGGTTTTGTGTTGTTTTCAGTAGTTGATCAGTTGTCTTAGTTATTGTATAATAATAACAGCAATAATAAATCTAAGAAATGCTTCCAATATGAAGCCAGCAGAGAAGCCTGCTCCCAGTTTTTAACAAATTGGGTGCTGTGTCACCAGCAAGCTCCTTGCTGTCAAAGGGATCCTCAGAACTTCTCAGAACTCCAGCAGTTTTGCATAGTTCACACATATGAAAGAAATGTTGTGGGTTTTTCTTTTTTTTTTTCCTTATCCTATAAATATTTGGATTGCTCTATGAAGCAAATAGGCAGCATTTTGACCAGTGTTTTGGGTTTGGGTCACAGGTAGAGTTCTGTAATGTAGCAAGTTCTCACCACTGTATCTGCTAACATTATAGATCCCTGCTTGGATTCTGGATTCAAGCTACTGAACCAGACAGATTCAACCTTCTTGGAGGTTTGTGTCCTGTTTCACAGCCTAGTGTCTCTTAAATGTTCCAGGATATCTAAAAATGGCACAGTATGCCTATGTTGAGGTATAATCACATTTCAATGAGACCATGGAGTCTGCCAGAGCTTTTGTGATTACAAAGTCTCATGTGCCAGGTGCCAAGTATTTACATCTTGCAGTGACGTGTATCAGTGTAAATATGACAATACCTAGGTGAAAGATGGGTAGTATATGTTTCCAGGTGAGAACAGAGTTGGTGTTAAACCCAGAATACATACTTTGAAAACAATGATTTTATATTGTGATGTAGTTTTTTGTGAAATAATGTCTAAATTTTGGTCTTGATTTGTATTACCCTTTATTTAGTAAAATGGGTATTAAGCATTAAGATCTTAGAGTCTATAGTTAAATGATGCAATAGTTAAATGATGCAAGATAAACTGTGTAAAAAAAATCAATTTCTTAGTAAAGAAATTAAACCTTGCAAAGCCTCAGAGCTTTACCAGTGAAAACATGAAACCGACTGTCAGCTGCACAGAATCTATAACAATTTCATTTATTTATGGTAAAATTAGATCTCTTTCAGTAATCATTCCAGCTATTCGGAAGGAATTTGACATTATAACCATATGGGCTAAAGTATATATGCACAAATATTCTGATAGTGGTACTAATACATTTTTTAATGAGCAAAAGTATTTAGATATTAATTTTTTAGCTGTCAGTAGTGGCAGAGTAATTTAGATCAGAAACATGTATTTCATTATGCCAAAGAGTTGGGTGAATGGTATCACAAAGCAGCTGGTGTGCACTTCATGCTGAAGCTATTCATTAACTTCTAAGTTGCAAAAATAACAGAAAAAACCCGTTGAAGTTTATCTTTTTGGCTGACTTGTGCAACAAGTTCAACGGTAAAATTTCCTTGCAAGTCTGAATCAAGTTCTTAAGAGTAGTAAAAGGGAAGTGGAGGCAGCTTTTGGGAATTTCCAATTATTTTTTCAAACTTTCAAAACCTTAAGGCATTCAGGACAGTCAGTGGATACATTTTTTATATGTTTGGATGATTAGCATCTTCCTACTAGATCGTCCTCTCCAACCAATAGAGTTTCTCAAATTAAAGCTTTGATGGGAATTTCTTTGGTTTCAAAAGGCTGAAATACAAGAAAGCTCCTTCATTGTTGTCTGTGGAGAACTTAGGAAACATAGTGTAAATTTTCACTATATTTTGGGGAAAACAAGCTGACAAAATTGGATTCATATTGTACAGTGAAAAATGTGAACAAATATTCCCTTTTTAAGGGACAAGATAAAGCTGCTGTGGAATTTAACATTGGAGAATTTAGTTACACCTGGCAGAGAATTACCTGTAACAAGTCTCTATGAATAATTGTTAGGACTGTCGTTCCTTATTTAATATTTTGCCACCTGTAATGTCAGCTCACATATTTTTCTTTCCTATGCATTTGAGATGGCTGTGGTCATCTCTACTGTTAAGTTTCAGTTAATTCTGCTTGTGGGTTTGCATTTCAATTGTAGAGTAAAATTGATTTGGAATGTGGCAAGTTCAGAGACACATTACCACAAATGTTTGCAGTCAATGCTATCTTTAATTTTTTTGTTCTTGTTCTCTTATTAGAGGTCAGGATTTTTTTTTTTTTTTTTTATGTTCTAGGTTTTTTGTTTGTTTGTTTTAAATCCATGGGGGTACAAATGATTTAGGCTTAGCCTAAATGACATGTCCATTGTAGTTTTAATGATAGTTGTTGTATTTCCCGGAGCTGAGTTGTTTAATTTTGGCTTTGTGTGATAAACAGTTATATTCTTCCAGAATTTGTCTAAGAATACTTAGCTTGGGTATATTGCTGGAGATGTTTTTGCTTAAACTACCTTAGTACCTGAAAACTCCAAGGAGTTAAATATGACAATAGCTTTAAAAATATATTCTAGGGCAGAGTTGGTAAATAGTTCACTAGGAAGGCTGTGACAACTGTGCAAGGCAAATTGTTAAAAATTGTCATGAATGAAATTGGAGGACATGGGTAAGTGTGGTGTGCTGGGAAGCAAGTGCACTGTTTGTATGGGGAAATCACACCACAGAAGTTTGTCAGACTTATTTGAAGAAAACTGCAACTGCATAAATTAAGGTGTTTCAGCTGATGTAGAGTATCTATTGTTTATATAATGTTTTCCAAAAAGTGTGAAGAAAAAATTATTCCTATATGCTAGCTAAAATGATACATGGATTTTTGCCCTTGGAACTGTTTAGTTCTGTTGACTTTACTGATTGAAGATATTTAGGAGTAAGAGGATTTCTGCCCTGTTTTGTGCTTTTCTGTTGTTGTTTTTTAAATTCCTGCTCAGAATTTGAAAATGTTTTGAGTACTGAAAACGTAAGAACATTTAGATCTAGTGCCTATTATCTGAAAACTGTAAGGTACTTGTATGGTGACTGTTCCAAATACTTTAATGTAGAAAACATTGTGTAAAAAACAGTGAATAGTGAGCACTTGTGAGCAAATTAAGTTGTTCAGCCAGTGTGAGTGAATCCCGGCCAGAAACACTGCTCGCTAGTCAAGTGAGCAAAATAGATATGGAATTACGTTCCTCCCCACCAAAGCTGTGGGCAGCCATGTGTTCTGTAATGGCATTGCCAGTGGTGTGGTTTCACTTCAGGAAAACAGTTAATTTAGTGTGCATTTCAATCCAAATAATTTACTCGGTTGTGTTTCTGATAGTAGTCTCTGGATAAAAATCTGGGTAGCTTCTTCATGTTTTTCAGTTTTATATATCTCAATACATGAAATTTCAGAACATGATACAGAACAAAATTGCTGTCACTTTACTGTAAATATAGTTCAGCTAGAAATTGTTTTTTACCATCTCTAGAACTTGTTTCAAAAGCATCGTGTGTGGTTTGGTGCAATTTAATACAATTGTCCATCTCCTCAATAACAGCATTCATGGAGCAATTGTTCAAGATAAACTCTTTTTCTCCTTGAGATGTGGTGAGGTTTTTGCCACTTAACGTGGAGGCCACTGGTGGTCCTGTTGACATGTCTATCTGTGCTGAAGTTGCAGTGTACTGCAATTCAGGTTGAAAGTTTCCCTGTATTGCTTCTGGCTCCTGCAGCCTCGTTTCATGCTTCCTTGTGTAAAACTTTGCATTGGGAGTAGCCTGAACAATTGTGTAACTGTAGGGAATGGAAAACACAAGCACCTTCTCCTGGTGCTTGGGAACAGGCTGTGTTAAACAGGTGCTGTACTCCTCAGCAGGGAGAATCTGTTACTGTTCCCTGCTCCTTTATTGCTGTGAGGCTTGAGATTATTGTAAGATATAGCCAAACGTTGCAAATCAGTGCATGTGCTATGGGGGAAAGCAAGCAGAAAGAGAAGCAAGACAGTAATTCAGACCTGATATTGCTCTTCTGCAAATGTTTAGTGGTTTTGGTTGTTGAGGAATTGACAGTCCAAAAATTCCCACTTGCCAGTCCGTAGGAAGAAAACAGTTTCTTTTAAATGATGATAAATTGTCAGGTCCAGCATTTGGTGACTATATGAAGAGCTTCTTTTTTACCTGTTCAGTTATGAGACAAAGCTTCCAAAAACCATAACATCGGTTAAGAGGGGAGGCAGTCATCTCTCATGCATAATCCAGGCGTGTTTCAAACTTTTTCCACTCGAGATATATAGAGGTTGTGTGCACATGCATTTTACAACAATATTTTTTCTTTCTCTGTAGCTTTTGAATGTGTGAGCGTTAATTGCAGGGATTAAAGGGTTTAGGCTTGAAATTCTTTCAAAAGATGACTGTAGGACATCTCATACTCTTGTAAGTGCAGTACACCTGAAAGTAATAATTACCTGAATGCTAAATACTGTACAAAGCAATTACACTGATAGTGTTTTGCTCTCCCTGAAAGCCTTTCTGCTTTTCCTTGGTTTAAATAAGCAAAACCCCAACAAAGAAAAGCTTTTGTCTTTTTCATGAACTCCTGTCTTGCAAAGAACTGAATCTCTTCAAATTACATGTGCTCAAAAAAATAGGCTTGAGGGAGAAAACACATACAGCTATTGATCTTGTTTATGAAATGTTTATGCTGCAGAAAGGAGGGCACACATTAGGAAGTGTTCGACATACCTTCTGTAATGACTGTGTAGAGTAGTTAAAATAACAGTGTATAAAAATATTAGGAGCCATTGTTTGTTTAGATTTGCAAAGTTTGATTTATGAATCTAATGATTCTGTACAGTTCCAGAAATTTTTTATAGTGTTTTTTAAAATCATACAAGGTATGACCCACATGATATAAAGGAAAAAAAAATGAGGAGGAGAATTACATGTGCAAAAAACCTTATACTGAAACACATAACTGTTAAAACTATTTTTATGAAGCAGTGCACTGTAAGCATTTGGAGGGCCCAGTCTGAAAGCTAGAGATGGGCTACAGAAACAGAAACTTGGTTAGTCTCACTTCTTGACATTTGACATCAGGGCAATATTAAAATCCAAGTTTATACCTAGCTCATAATTTCTTAGGCAAATTAACAAAACTTTGGAAGGTCCTGGTATTTGTGGAGTTTCATTCTAGTTCTGCTTTCAAGCCATCTTCTGTGGTAAAGTAAACAAACTGTATGCTGCAACTGGCAGATCTTTTATTTTTTCATTTCCTTCAAAATATTTAGAGTGCTCTGTAGCTGATTTGCTGATATTAACATCTGCACCAGTACTTCTCTAAGGAATGTAATTAATATTATTCCACATAGAATTATATGTCCCTTCAATTATTTATGACCTGATGAACTGTTTTCTGAAGCAATACTCACACTCAGTGGTCAAGGGTCACAACTTGAATTATGTTAGCAACTCCAACTGAAATGCCAGACTCTTTGTAGTTGTACAATTCTAGATGTATAGCCTATTTTGTAAATAAAATACTTGCACATCTCTCTGGCCTTAACTCTAATATACCTGAATGCTTTAATGGTTATGACTTTGCAACCTCAGTTGTGATATTGCTTGTTTAAAAACATGAAATAAATATTTTCTCTCTTCTGTCTGTATTTCCCAGATTTCTCAATATATCTTCGTATTTATTTCTTCATTTAAACTCAAACTTACTTGAAAATACACAGGAAAAAATGAACACATTACCAAAACACTTAAGCACTTATGAAGAGAAATTAAGAGGCTTATTTCAAAAGCTTAACTGTATTACTTGGAAGCTTCACAAATCCTTAATCTCATTATCATAATTAATAACATAATGAAAGTAAACAAAATGATTGAATTGATTTTGATGTAATTTTCAAAATAAGTTTAGGAAGTACAAACTGCACATAATTATATCAGCAAGATAGAGTAAATTACCTTTTTTTGCCTTCAAATAACATCTTTCTTTTAGATTATTTTTGTGGGGAGTTTTTCAACTTAAAAAGGAAAGAGAGTTTGTAAGATATGTTGAAGTCTAGGATGCAGTTCTCTAGCTCAAGCCACCTGTAAAACAACAAGCTTGTGTTTATATTTTCACTAGATTTTTCCTAGAGAAAAAGATAATCTGGTGCTTTTCTAATCTCTTGAAGTTGCATGTCAGAGATTGCTTCCTGCTCAGATGTAGCTGTGTATAGGACTATTTGGTTTTGGGTATTGATAAAGTAATGGGCAGGATTAAGCCTGTTTTCAACAGGTAATCCAGTAATTATTTATTTGTCAATATCAAGTTTCAATCACACATACACATAAGTATGCCCTGCTTTGAAGGGCTGATTAAATCAGACTGTTACAAATAGCTGGCATATATAACTGATTTTTTTTTTAAGCTAGCCCGTAAAGACAAACAGTTGAAGGCATAAAGCAATTCTTCCACTTGTTCTCTCTCAGGCCCAGGTAAACCTAGAGTTCTAGATTACTTCCAGATCCTGCTTCCAACTACTCTTTTTGGGGCTTTCTAAAGCAGTTGAAACTCTCATTTTAAAAATCCCTGCATAGTGCCCAAGTACCGTGAGGAGGTGTACCATGATGGTACAGAATTCTCATGAACGTGGGAGCTGCATTGCACTAAGAGAAGTTCCCTTGTGCTTTGCAGCAGTTAAAGAGGCTGTAGAAATGTAACCATCTCCTTAGTTCCTCCTTCATTTCTGTCACAGTTGAAACCTGTCTTTCCTTTTCAACCAACCCTTTGAGAAGCTCATGAAATTACATGAATGGACCGTGGCTATGTTTGAATTTGTATGGCTTCCAGAGCATGACTTTCCCCGATTTTAACATAAAATTGTGCAATTCCCAATATCAGGTTAGATTTTGAAAGGAAAAGTAAACCAGAGCAAACAGTGGATGTCTGGACAATGCTTATTTGTTTATTTTCCGCTGAAACATTTTAAACTCATCATGATTATTGTAAATGGATCCAGGAAGGCTGGAGAATTGTAAACAGGAACCATATGCTAAAAACCCTTGACTTCAAACTTCTATTTTCTTCTTGAAAAATGTGGCAGATTTTCTAAATTACAGAGCACTTCTCTCTACTAGTTATCATTTTGTAACTATGGTAATAGTAAGATGGATGAGGTATGAGGTGGTATATTAGGGCAAGACTTGCTACTTGGTAAAATTTCAGCTTCATCAATTGCCGGGGAGCTTGTTTAGGGATATTTATGGAAGCTTACTACTGTACTACCTTTAATCAAACATAATAAAACTAGTATTTTATTTTTGTAAGAACTTCTGTAGCAACATTTAAACATCTAATAAGAGAATTTCTTTTCTAATGTTATATATTGAAGAAGTTTAGCCAGACTCACAACTCATCATCTGTGTAGCTCTCCTGAAATTAAAGAACCTCTACTGAGATACATAAGGTGTCTGTATATGTGTCTGAGCTGCATGCAAATGTGGTTCACTCTCTTTTTTTTTTTCCCTTGTCTTTTCTCCCCTGCCCCCCCCCCACCCCGCCATAAGTGCAGCTCTTTTTTTTCCCCTCTGTGTGTGGTTAGGAGTGGAGGCAATTTGATAATTGTAAGTTGCAACATGAGTGGTTTTTTGTTAATGAAATAATTACTGTATCTTGAGTTAAATAAACTGAAGTGTCACAGAATAAAGATATGATCAAATTGAAGAGAACACTGGTTCTGTATTTAAAAGATTATACTCATGCACTCCATCTTCCTCTGTTGTCTATACATAATGAAGATTTTTAGTAGGTATGTTTTCAAAACTAGTTCATCCATATTTCCTCAAATGTGGCCCTGGCAATGTTTACTTTGTCTTCCTACTAGTTAAACTAATATATATTTCTTCTCTTACTTGTAAATCCATTTTTTTTCTCATCGATTAAAAAAATCAGTCTTTCTTCATCCTTAAAGTAATTTCTTCTATTTTTATGATATAATTGTGTGCAGTTTGTACTTCCTAAACTATTTTTGTCTCTCAAGAAGGATAGCTTTGATAGGCTCTCAGACAGGTAGGATGCCCACTCATTCGCTGGCTTTGACAGGTCAAATGGTTGTACAAAGCTTTGGTGCAATGATTTTGACTTGGTCTAACTTGAGTATGCTTTTCGGGTAATGAGTTTATCTCTTGGGAACATAGTGCAATGAACTGCAAGAAGTGTTTAATAGTTCACCAGAAGAGAATATACAAAGCCTTGCTTTACTATAAGCAAAGAATTCTCTGGCAATCAGAGGAAAACTTTTCCTGAAATAGTAACTATAATGGAGCAAAATCTTATTCTCTCAAATACATATACAGAAATATTCAGTCAATTTGTGCCAAAATACTTTTCTTTTGTACCTTTGAATTCAGATATAAACAAAAAGATTAACAAAAAATTCTCAAGCTGCTTTGAATTTTCTTACAATGATAGGTATTCCGCCTAGAAATCTATTAATGAGCCTTGGAGAGTATGGCATTTGCTTTGGCAGTAGTCTCAAAGTTTTTAGAAATTTCCGGAACATTTTGGGCAGCAGCTGTGAGGCTCAAGTAGCTGTGTTAATTATATCAAGTTGTAGCTAGCAATTTTCAAGTCTTCCTTGATCTGTTCTCCCAGCAGAGGTCTCAATTACTTTTTTCCCCTTCTCTCTTGTTTTTCCTTTATTTTGATTTTTTTTTTAGCTATAAACTAAACTTACAAAATCTCTTGTTGCTCATAGCCCTGAAATGTCAATGTATTGTGGAATTATTTGTATATGGAGTCAGGATTCAGCCCACCGTATGAAATGAATAATCTATTTTGCTGGTATGGTGTTAAGTCCACATACTTTCCTTCTTAGCAGATGACAAGTAGCTGTTAACATTTTCTCTCACAAGTCTCAGGTGCATGTACCACCCTTCAGGTGGTCCTGAGGGTTTCTAGACATGCTCCAGATGCTCTTACTTGCTACTACCCGACAGCCATAACTTATCTGTATCAGCACGTCCATTAACCTTAGAAGTAGTTTGAGTAGGCCAGTATTCATCAAATAAACTATCGTCCTTAGAAGTATCCCAATAGGGAGCCAAGGCTTTCAGGCAGCTATGGGACTCTGAGCAATTTTGGCATTTTGAGATGATGCCAGCACAGTAGAGGCGTTATAGTGTGTTTTGGGGACCTGAGACTCCTTGGGAAGGGGAGTGGATTCTTCTGCTTTGTTGTAGCTCTGTTGTATTTAGGCAGCGTAAACTTGTGTTAGCATCCTCATTGCCCAATAGTCCATTTGGCTGGACTAGTCTCTGGTTACCTCTGTGAAGAAATCAGCACTGCCAAAGCCTGCATGCAGGCACAGCAATTTGGTCATCCTGTAGTAAAAATGTTAAGACTAGTCCTTGGTGTTGGTACTGTGTTCCTTGGCCCAGAGTCCTGTGAGTTGCAGTTCTGAGGTTAAGCCAATCCTGAATCGAGTCCCAGTAAACAGCTTGGGTGCAACAACCCACTTCTTAAAGCTGTGTGGATTTATGGTGGTATGTGTCACTGTACCAGTTGATTACTGGAACTATTTTATTTACTACTACAGGTAGCACCTTTGCTCCTTCCCCCGTCTTCCCCTTCACCCCAATTTTTAAGTAGGTTTTACAGGGTCTCAATGCTAAAGTCAGAAAGTCAGCTAGAAGTCTGCACAAACCCCATCCTAAATACCAGTTTTGTGAAATAATAAGAATTGACATACTTGGTACTGGTTGGAAAATATAACAGCTGTGTATTATGTTTTAGGCTATGCTAGCTAGTTTGTGTGGAACTTGGCCTTGAGAAGCCATGGAGACAGAAGTGTTGTTGAATTCAATTTTGTGAATGGGCTTGGCAACTTAAATTCTTCTATGAGTGACCCAGAATTTTTTATAGCATGGGATATGGTTTTTCATTTTGCACGGTGGATGCTCAGCACTTGGTAGAAAGAAACAACTTGTGTTAACAATCCAGAGTCACTTCAAGAGATATGTGCTGCTATGTTGTCTGTTGTAGCTGTAAATTCAAGCATGTTGCCAAAAGATAATTAGATTTGTTGTGTTTGGGTGCAATGTTATTTAGGTTTTTAAAGTCAGCAAATGTATTAGTATCAGACACATTTGTTCACAGCTCACAAACCTACTGCAAGCTTGTTATATGAAAAAGTCCCTTTTTTGCATAGTGCTTTATCATTTTCTCCATTGTTAACATAGACATCTCTGTGGTGGCCCAGAGGGACTTCCTGTAATTGAGTCTTTGAGTCACAGTCAACTTTCATGGAGCTGAAACAAAGGCTACATTATCCAAAGCAAAACAATGTTTTTTGCTTCAGATGTGTAGACTGCTGATGGCCGATGAAAATTCAAGTGAGAATTCTGCTCTTGCTTTTGTCTTATTTTCTATTGTTAGGTCAGAATTGAAGGCTGTTAAAAAATGCCTCCTTGGCTTAAAGGATAGCTTGGAGATTTGGAGAGAATATGCAAAATGAGCTTACTAATTGACTCTGACATTTTCTGTGGTCATTTTTCTTGGAGGCAGTTAGGTCTCTGAAAGGATGGCAAAATAAATCCAGTTTAGAGCTGCATAAAAAGTTACCTAGATTTTTCATGATAAAAATACCTAATAATACAGCATAATACTGGAGGGAAAAAAAGAAAAAAAAAAAGAATGGTATATGCTAATGGTTATGAAGCAAAGTAATAAAAATAGCAAAAGTATTATCAATTAGATAAGAGCCTGTCGTCTCGTTGCAAATCTCACTAGATTTAAATAAATGGAACTTTAGCCCAAGTGAGGCATAATTGTATCAGTTACCATTTTATAATTATATGCATGGAATATCTTGCTTTTAGACTTTATTAAATCTCTTTAATTATATACTTTCTAAGACTTTACAAATAATTGACTATGTCAGTGTAATGCAAAAAAAAAGTATGTTCTAGAAGACAGAAGGTCTTGGGGCTTACTTGCATTTACTTGCCTTACTTTGGCAGGTCCATATAAGTGTCTGTTACTGTTTATTTTTACTTCTGTAAATTCCATTTGCTAGATGGAGATACCTACAGGGAGGTAATAAGTATGAATATTTTCACAGAACTTTTTATTTAATTAACAGGAGTATCAGCATTTCAAAATGAAACTCTGTCTTCTTTTTACTTGAGGGTAAATTTTAACCTAGCTGCTAACTCCACTCATAAATGGATATGCACGCCCCCCCCCCATCTTTGTCAAGATTATTTTACTCCCAAGAAAAATAAAGGCAAATTCATATAAACACATAATCTTTGAAAATGCTGAGCAAACTATGATGTGAGTCTGTAACATAGGGGAAATTTATTTGATTGATTATTGTTTCCATCTTTGTCTAGTATCATGGGGATGTGACTTGGGGAGGAGAAAGCCATGTACATGTACATACATAAGTGCTGCAGAATGTTATTTCAAACTATAAATTCCTGTGCAAGGTTGAAACATGCGAGTTTCACCATAGGGGTGGTGTCTTCCTCCACCAGAGGAATAGTGAGTGCTGCTGCTGCTCGTGGGGAGGGGGCAATGCTGCTGCCAACCAGATGCCCCCTGACTCGCCTTTTCCAGTCTGCTTTAATGTCTCTGTGTGCCAATGCAGAGAGATGCCCTGAAACAACAGAGCTGGATAAGGACCAGGTATGCTTGATGTACAGGTGGCTTCCCCGTATCTTCTTTTAGGCAGCTTCTAGATTAACATTTCATTTGTCCTTTCTTAGTGCTTATGGTTTCAATGGTTACAACAGAGCCCCAACAGACAGCTAAAACCAAATTCTATCAAGGTTTGTTACTGCTTCAGGCATCGCAATTTGGAATCAACCATGGAAGAACAGGGTGGTGGCTTTTGGGAACACTCAAGAGGGGTGAATTATAGCTAGACCAAACCCCTAACCTGCTTTAATTTGTCAGACACACACAGAATATGCTTGGTTTTCTCACTGGCTTAAGAGTGTTGATAAAAATGTAAGCATAACACAGCACCTTAAAAGCATTTTTTTTGTTTTTCACTACAATGTCACCGGAGAACCTGGTGGTGTAATAGTAGAGAGCCAGTTGGTTAGAGTATTGCCCTAGTTCATTCATTACAATGAATGCACACCGTATGGAAATGGAAATACTTTATAAAGGGAAAGGGTTTCTGTCTATGATATGCAGCCCTGAGTGATGCACTAAATAAATACAGGATTGGTGGGTGATCCTGTACTGTGCAGAAGGTTGAGGAACATTAGGCACAGCGCAGATACTGCTTGTCCCCAGCTGCCATTATCCAGCTTTCAGTGTAGCTGTCAGAGACTTGGTGTCTGAGAAGAAAGGGCAGTGGGCATGTTGTTGCAGCTAATGTATAGGCTTTTTGCTTGGTCTTGCAAGGAAGCTGTGAACACAAACCCTCTGTATGGTAATATCCATCACCTTGATCTGTTTTGTCAGCATGGGCAATTGTCCATATAAGAAAGGCCAAAGAGTGAAATGACAAAGATGTTTGGGCATTACCTATAACATGTTGAACAGAGGTCACTAGGAAGTTTTGTGTAGCACCTGTCTACAAAAGATTTGGCTTAAGGCACCTCTTTTAGCTCCTCATGCTGAGATTAAAAATTGCTTTAAAAGTATTCCTGTTGGAAGTGAAGAGGAAAAGGAGAGTGAAAGATGTTAAAGGCATCAGCAAGCTCCTGTCAAAATCTTTTTGAGAACAATGGAAGTTAGAATCTGCAAGTAAATAAGGTCCTGTGAAACATTCACAATGCTTGGTTGATAATCAGCCTAGTCTTGCTTGGAGGCACTTGCAGATAATAGTGAAGGTTTACTTAAGTTTGGACTGAAGCCTGTTTCTTTCTCATTTTCTCCAGAGACATTCTTCTCTAGATTTCAAGAGATTTCGTAATCATCAGATTCATAGCCAAACAATTGCACATAGGTGAAAGTTGAGGCAACATGTTAATAATTTAGAGGTAAGAATTCTTCCAGAAACAAGCGATATGTTTAATGAAGCTCAAAGGAAAACAAACAGCTAATGGAATGTCAGCTAGTAGAAAAAGGAACACATGTCCATCTAAACTCTGCCCTGGTACCAACACTCCAAGAAAGTCACTCTACATTTCTGTGCCTAACTTCTTGAGTGTCCAGACAGAATGAGATGCTGTGTGTTGGTGGTCATGCTTATGGTCATTTTTGGGATTTTTTTTCTAGCAAGTTTTCAGATAGATGCAGATGGAACAGACTGTCCCTGTCAGTTGCATCTACCATTTAGGATCCTTTTTGATCTGGGAGCCTCTTGTAAGACCTGAGCCTGGGATTTTCCTTGGTTGCCAGAATCTTGCTACTCTCTCCGTGGCTTTATTTCCATATTCAATAGCCTTTCAGCAGCGCTGTCACATTTAAAAAAACTTCTCAGATAGCTCAATTTCTCTTTGATGTATTAGATGGTTACAGCTCTGGTGCACTTGATGTTTTGTTTATTCCTGCCTGTTTGAGTAAAGTCTTCAGTGAACTCCCTCGCTTAGATTTCAAGTGCTGTTTGGTACCACATTATATTGTCTGAGTAGTTTCTGACTTCAGTCTTTACCAAAACCCTATCTATTGGGATCTTGGCACAGGTAATCTGTAACATGTGTCTTGTAAAGTTTTTATTTTCACCAAATTGTCAGATGAGGTTAATATGCCTTTGCGACTCCAGCTCTACTTGTTGGTTTATTGTTTTGTTTTGTTTTGTTTTCTCTTTAAGATAGTAACTTGTAAGGTTAATCTATAGACATACATGTTAATCAGTGCTTCAGAAACTAAATCTTCAAATACATGTGATGGTGTATATATACTACTCACTGTTTTCTCCAGTCTGGGAAGTTATTCCTGTAGACTTTCAGCTTTATGTAGGGCCAGTATGCACAGGGCAGAATTGGTGTTTACTGTAAGCCTATTGAAAAGAAAGATTCTGATGAAGTCGAAGGTGCTTTTTAAATAGCAATAAATCAGAACAGCTAAGACCTATCCTTGTGTCAACTTTTACAGTGAAGAATATCACCCAAAATGCATGAAGCAAGTTCTTCTTGATGCTGTGAATGGTACTAGAAAATATGTAAATCCTTGATACTGCAAACTATACTGTAGATAAGCCTAGTTTAATGTCTGTTGTACTTGCTTATTGTGTTTGATGGTAGACCTACTGAGTTTGGATCGTGCTTATTCTCTTCTCACACATAAAGCATTTGGGTGTATAGGACCATCTGTAACAAAAGCTATGTTTTCAGTATATTCATTGTTTTTGTTCTCAGAAACAATGTACTTTGTAAGACAAAGTCTAACTGCTATGTTGTCTTGAATTGTTTGTAACTGTTGTTTGAGCTTGAAAAGCCCTTCACCTGTCCTAGTGTAATCAAAGTTGAGCAATCTGGCATGTCTTTCTACCACATCATAGGGTTGGAAGACTTAATAGGAGTATTGAATACAGGGGCAAACACAGGTGCAGAACTTCTGGCTTCCTTCTCATTTGCATAATAGCAGTCAAGTAATTGAAGTGGAGAAAGGTTGTGCAGCCAAACACCAAAAAGATAAGCACACCTCATTTAAGTATGTTGCCTTAAATCTTTTATCTTTAGAAGTGTATTTTTTTCCCCTCAGAAAAATTGGACATAGAAAATGGAGCACTTGTGAGGTGGAGCAAGCAGGTGTGCACTGGCTCTCTCTGTTCCACCTGAACCTACATTTGCCAAGTATTTGTGTCTGTCAGCTATTGCTCTGACCTTCTTCCCAGCAGTAGATTCTGGTTTTGTCAATTACTTTGAAGAAACTGGGAGCAGCCTCTGGCCATTGCTCATGTTTCTCAACCCTTTCTCGTCCCTCATGCATTCTCCTTCCTGGTGTGACATCTCTCTGTCTAAAGCAGTATTTTTTGGTGTGTGGGTTTTTTTTTGTATGTGTGTTTGGTTTGCTTGTTTGTTTGTAAGAAATTGAAAGAAAGGAGAGCAAGAAGGAGGCTTCAACCTGGGATATATTAAAAACAGCGCTGCCTGGGTTTGGTGGCAACTGATTCAATCTGCAGGGCTATTAACATACATTTTAAAGTGGCAAATAGAGAGGACCTTACTGAGTTTACAGGAAAAGCTAGGAGTGATACTTTTGTATGATGCAACAGGCATGGAGAATGAGTCCAGTGAAAGAGTGTAAATCAGATGAGAGCCATGCCTAGTATTTGAGTAGTTGTAATGTGATGGTAGTCATCAGCAAAAGTTGGCCAAACTGTGGGGCCTGATGTGGAGGGAAAGGAGTTTCACTGTTGTTGCTTCATTCCAAAGCAGATTTTTGTTGTGGTTTAAATAGCAAATTCTGTGTTGCACTGGAATTTGTTTTGTGGCAAATGGCTGGCAAATCTTGACTGATAAGACCCTGATCCATCTTTGAAGTGACTCTTCCGAAACCTGAGAGTGTCCTAGGAGCTCCCCTTCTCTGTGGAAGGTGGTGCTGACAGACAAGTGAAGCAGTATGTGTGCCAGGAGGCAAGGGAATTCAGTGTCTGTTGCTTTGGTACTGTATGGATCCTGCTGAGGGGCAGCAATTCTTTATTGGCTTTCCCCAGATGGACAATTGTGATGCAAATAGTGAAAAGGGTTAACTTAGGTCCTCTACTCTTGTAATGCTACATTCCTTACTTGATAAAATTGTAAATTGGCAGGTGGGGAGTCTTTATAAAAATGCTGTTGTCTAATGCCTTTTGGTGCCATTATTTTAGGTTCCAAGAAAGAAAGTGAAATAGTTGTCTTCTCCTTGTATCTCTGTCTTTGAAAAATATAAGAAAGTTCACCTTTATGTAGCGGCTATAGGGAAGTGCAAGTTGACACGGCTTGGAACCTGACTGTCAGACTTGGACACTTGGACACCCTATTGTACATGAGGTTTTTTTGTCTGTAGTTTGTTTTTGTTTTTTTTTTTCCTGTTCTGTTTTTCATTTTTAAAATGGAGGCAAACTTGTAGATGGGATCAGATAATCATGGTTTAAATTATTATGATTCTTGCTATCTGGTGTCATTGCAGTTTGAACACACTCTGTGTATTGTAAAGTGAAAAAAGATGGCACAATGCAGTAAAAATCAGCCATACAAATGTCTTCAGATATTGATCTTGGCAATGCTGATATAGTGCCTTTTTTCTTATCTTTCTCTGGATGTCTGTGGTAGGTCATCCAGAGACTGATTTCTTACTTTGCTAAGCTTTACTAGGATTTTGATGGATTTTGTCTACCCTTGCCTGACTGGTTTTTTGAACCTCACATTCTGTTTGAGGCAAGTTAGGTGAATGAGGCAAGTACGCTTGCAGTGCTAGGTGTGTTGGGAAGGAAGGCAGGCCCGGGAAGGTGAATTAATAAGTTTCAAGCCTGTCTGATATTCCAGCAAGGCAGCCTACAGAATCACATTGACATTTGATGAAAGTAATATTTTACTGTGGAGGCAGTAAAATTCTCATCCTTGCAGAGAAGACTTGCTTGTGAAAACTGAGTTGACCAATCTTGTGGTTCATGTGACTGAACATAAATATTTGTCCATGTTCCTACAGCATCTGAATGCTTCTCAGTGCCTTTTTAAGTGCTACACCTTTTGTGGAGTCACATAGCCTTACTATGTTTGGCCATATTGAGCTGGAGAAATGGTTATCTGGAAACTGGAACTCAAAACTAAGGTGCAAGAAAACTGAGCAAATCTCCAAGCTTGCACTGCATATTTGTGTCCCAGAAAGATGATGACCTTGGATCTTTTCTTTCCCAGCCTTATACCCAGTCTCTAAGGTATAATCTTGTACTGCAGTCTTTCCCTTCTTAAAGCATGCATGCCTCATGTAGAAAAAACAAATAGACATCTGATGTCTTGGAACAGTGCTCAAGTAATAGTCCTGCCTCAGGTCACAGTGCTGGTAAGTGCGTGGCACAGGGAGGTTGAAACTTCAAATGTTATAAAACAAAAATTACATGTCTGCAGGTGAGGAAGAAACTCAGGGACTGAGTTCTTACACCTAGCATCCCAAGTAATCCTTGGGCAGATGTTAGCAAAACACAGCTGCTTTGCAGGAGTTAAAGGGGAATGTGCATTCCAGCCCAGCTTTCTGCTGAACTGGAACATGAAGCATGCTTTAGAAAGAATAACAGTGTGACTGTTAGATGTTCTTCTCATTATTAAGCATTCTTCAGGTCAATGGGGCTCTCTAAAAGTTGAACTACGTTGTTCATTTTCCAGCTGTGACTCCAGTACTCTCAGGAAGGAAAAGGACACATAGGAAAGAAGACATAGGAAAATAAAGTAAATGAAGCCCTAGTGAACTATAACAAAACAAAACAGACAAACAAACAAAAAGTAGCCTGTCAAAATAAGAATCAAGGAGCCCCAGCCTAAGCTCTAAAAGAGCTTACTTGCTTTCTGCTTTAGTAAGACCTATCAGTGAGGACTGAAAAAGTGTGTTGCAAGCAAAAGATACCTGAGCTAGGAATGTGAGAAGGGTGTGTGGGATGGTGGAAGATACTAGGAGCTCTTAGAAGGAGGAAAGTAGTTTGGAAGGAACAAGATAGTGTGGAAATGTATGGTTTCATAAGTGAAACTGTGAGCATCATAAAATAACAATTGCATTTGTGTAATTAAATGTAGCAACCAACAGTTAATACTGTTAACATTGCTAATTAACATACAATTAACATTGTACCCAAGCAAGTTCCTTTAGAAAATTATCCCTTCTATTTTTGCTAAACTGTAATACTTCTTTTCAGTATTTCATCTATTGAAGGAGACTGTAGTGAGGAGTGTTACTCAGTGCTTCCTCTTTTATATGTGCAGAAAAAGTATATCTTTAGAAATTAAGTTGATATAGAAGTTATTATTCAATACAACTAGTTATGAAGCATTTGCCAGCAAGGGTTGTGAACAAGAACAATATATTTGAAGAAACATTCTGTGTTGTCTTTGGATACATTGCTTCATCTTTGCATGTCTCAGATTGTCCTTTGAAAATGAGATTAGTAACTTTCTGTATTTTAGCTTTTCTGCCAGGCTTTTTTGATTCTGGGTGTTTTGCTTCAAAGCTTACCAAACAGGAGAGCTGTTGAACTTCTAACACAGAGCAGCGTGCTTTCAGTGTGGCCTCTAGGCATGTAGTGCAGATGATAATTAAATATCGGTCAGAAATGTACCGTGCTGAGTGCAGGTGAATGCAGGTAGCATCAGATGGCCTTCTAAAGAGGTAATGCTTTCTTGTAAACTGGGCTTTCACTCTAAAGCATCTTTCAGTAAGTATGCTGAGGCATGAACTAAATGGTAGGAGTAGTTTGAGGCAGTGCTTGACTGTTAGTTACATGTGTGACACTGGGGATGTATAAATTGATGCTAATACTGAAGTATTCTGTATTCTTTTTAAGGGTTGTTGTAAACTGCAAGCAGGTTTTCTATACTAGAGTATACTCTATAATCCTCTTTATTTGTGAAAGACCTAAGACATTTTAGGAAGTAACTTTAAAAGAAATATATTTAAAGAGCAGCTTTTAGCTCATGGCAAATGAAGTAATCCTCATTAGATAGGAGTGGTGTTCTGTGTGTGCTACAGAACTCCTCACTGCTCTTCCATACCCAGACAACTCCCTCATGTCATCTGACAGGAAGCTTCGACAAACATTCAGGTCGCCTTCTTGAATTCTTAAATAGTCACACCCCAAAATTTCAGCTGGTTTAAAATGAGGGGGAGCTTCTGCAGAGCAGAATGCCTTGATCTTTTCTTCTCAGTCTTCTGCTGTGACTATAAGCTAGAGTATGGAGGATGAATGTGCTACTGTGGCAGGGAGAGATAAATGTTTTTCTCTCAATGTTCCTGTAAGTACTGTGTCTTCCTAGTGAATATGTGGCCCTATTCAGATGAGAACCACGTGTAATTGAAACTTTGTAACACCAGGTCAATGCAGGTAAACTTACAGTTAAAACCAAACTGATTTTAAAAAACAAACCAAAACAGTTCAATGCAAATATATGTCTGAAGAAGCTTGCAATGCCTTGTTAACAGTTTAAGTCAGGTCAGTTACTAACTGTTTACAACTGATACCGAGATTACCCTCATTTAAGTCAGTCATAAGAATATTCATTTGACCTTTTTTGCTGTACTTTAAGGGAGATTTTCAATTCAAGTAGTTAAAATAGTACAAAGGATCACATGAATATAATCCATCAGAGAGTGAGTATGCTTTTCGTGTGTAAGCCCTGAGAGGATAGTGGGGTGAAGGATGTGCATCCTGAGGGGCTAAGAAATAAAAAAGACCAAGACTCAAAGAAATAACATGCACTTTTCAGGCATGACTCAGTGTGTTCTACTGCAGAAGTCATGACTTTCACTAAAAAAGAAGTTTTATGCATCTTAGAGTTCTGCAGGTGGATTAGTGATTATTTTGCTGGTAAGTGAATGATGGGAGAGCGACAAGATTTTTAGCGAAAGATAATGTCTCTTATTAGAATCTAAGATTTAAGTGAATAAAAACACTTAACATTTTTTAACCAGAAGTGTGCAGGTGCCTAAATTGGAGCCACAAACTTCAAGTGAAATTGGCTAGAATAGTTATTAAACATGGAATTACTGGTAATTTTCTCTGCCAGAGAAAGGAAGAGTTGGGTAGCCTTGAATTCTTAACTAGACAAGAAGAGGAAAGTTTGATACTTGCTTTCTTATCAGTCATTTACATCAAATTAATTGAGGTGTTTTAATCCATATGTTAGTCTAATTTTTTTTTCTTTTATTTTGACAGTGCAGCAAATGCACTTCTGGAACAGTTTTGAACTTTTTTTTTTTTTTTTAAATAACAACTGGTAAAAATGGTCAGAAGTTGATCTGATAGCTCTATGTCAGAGTTTTGAAGGTTAGATGCAAGCTTTTCACTCACTTTAAGGACATTACCATGCATGTCTACATAAAAAAAAAACCAAAACACAAACAAATGGAAGTTTTCATTTTTTATGGCACTCTTATTTGAAACTGGATACATTATACGGCCGATAGAAAGACCTTTATTCATGCTTTATTCCGTCTACTTAGATTGACAAGTGCTGCTTTTTATCGAAATGGTCACATTGAGACTGTGAGGGGACATAACAATCCTTCCCCTTTCAGATAGACCTATGCTGAAGTCGGAAGTGCTGGTTTGCCTTGAGTTGCCTGAGAGAGTGCTTTCCAGTCAGTATTTGGTGCTTCAGACATAAAAGGGAGAAAAGTTCTAACTGAAACCACTGTATTACAGGATTTAGGAAGCCTCCATTTCATTTTTGTGCATGTAAAGAACATAGGAAGGAGCACAACAACCCCTGTAGAAGGAGAAAAGGGTTTTAGATTAGGCTAAGAGATTTGTAGAAACCATTTTTAAATTCCCGTATTAGTTGAAGGATTTATCCAATATTTAATGCTTTTATCTATCCAGTGCATATTTTCTGTTTTTAATGTATGAGTTCTAGGACACTATGTTCAAAGGTGAAAAAGAAATTTTTAGTGTATAGTGTCCTTTCCTATGTATTTTTGTGGGTTTTTTTGGTCAGATTTTGAGGAGAAAAAATGTAATTTGCATTTAAGGATACAGAAGCTGTATTGACTCTACCACAACAAGCTGTCTAAGTATGTAGTAGTTCATTTGATTAATCGCTGGCTGAGTAAGGTATTAAATCTGTTTAAATTGAAATATTGGTACACTGTGAAAATTTGGTCATCTTATGCAAACATGACTTTGGCCATAATTCTGGAGAAGTAAAATTAGTATTTAGGTTACTCTAGATATATACTTGAAAATGTGTTAGTATTTTGATAAACTTTTGATAAACTACTGTTGTAGTGTACATTGGCAATAGTGATGAATTTTGAAGAGTCGGTTAAGGGTTTCTAAATGTGGAACAGGTAATTGACAGATTAGCTATGAGAGGATAGGGTTTGTCTTGTAAATTTACAGAATGCTGAAACATTGAGCCCAACATTGCCCAAAGTCTGTGGCAATAATTAATAGTAATAATTGTACCCTTTTTTTCCTAGGTCACTAGCAAGTGTAGACAAAGAACTGAACGATAACTTCTTGCAAGCCCTGGCTGATAGAGAGGAAGCCAATCGTACTGGGAAAATTTCTGTGAGTACCTGTGGGATCACAATCTTCTTAATAGGTTAAAAAGCAATCTAAAGAGAAAAACAAGGTATTTTACAGGAAAACTTCAGATAGAACATTTGAAAAAGATTATTTGATATGAGAAATTTCTTGAAACTTCAAAGTTTGTTGATTTTTTTTCAAAATAGGCAAAGAACTTAAATGATACTCAGAAGTCTACAAAAGGTAAGTGATGAGCTGAAGGATGAAAAAATATCAAGTAAAGTGTATTTTGATTTAATAAGAAAGCAATTCTTCTGTGGTTTGCAAAATTCATTATAACATGTGCTGTAAGTAGAGGAAGATGCAGTCTGATTGTTGGGAGAATCTCTTGGAAACTCATTAATGTTGGTGCTATCAGAGTTTCCCTGGTGAATTTTGGTGGGATGGTTGATATTTGGGTCTAATATAGAAAAATGTTTTCAATATGGCCATGTAATTCCTGACTGAGCCAGCTTGTACACACTAGCAAAGCTGTCTCTGCACAATGGCTGCTGCTGCTTTACTTTACCAGGATAGTGCTAGCAGAGGCCACTAGGGAATCTCTATAGCTTTGTCTGTCACTTGCAGACGTATCTAGGGATCCTCTGGGAACTGTTGCTGAAGTTTAAATTGCCACTTGCAAAATATTAGCTTGATCAGTATCCTTCAATTTAAAGGGAGGAGGATGATTCTGTATCCTTAACTTCTTAATAGCCTTAGTTTTGCACAAAAAGGAATTTGTGCCCACATGCTGTGCAAGTAGAGAAGTTTTGATTTTCATGATGAAATTCAGTCCGTTTCCATTTGAACTTCATAACATAACTGCAAATGAGCCCAGAGTGGTCATCCTGTTTTTACTGCTGCATTTAGATAGGCAAGAAATAGCACTATTCTTCTTTGTGTTGTAGCAGGAGCCTGGATTTCTATCTGTTAAATGGCTCTTTATATTAACAAAAAATAATACAAGTGACTGCAAAGGCAACACTGAGCATTCTGGAAGTCAAATTGTGATGTTATTTCCTGGTTTTGCTTGCTTAAGAAATTCATCAAGCATACACTAATATATATATATATATATATTTTTGGTCCTAATTGAAGTAAAAGCAAAACTCCTTCCCTCAGTTCTTGGGTTGATATTTATTCTTTCATGGCTAATTAAGCTGTAGCATTCACAGAGGAAATGCTGCTTGAAGTGTGTTTCCACAACATATGTGAGCAACCTTTCTCAAGCTTTAGCAGCCTGATAGATATCATGGAAACTGTGCTTCTTGGGATATTTAGGGATTTCTGAGAAATTTTTTTAAAAAGTTAACTCTATGGCAGAAATAAGATAGGATGGAACAATACCGTGATGTTTTAGCCTTGAAAATGGAAGCGTTCTGTGACTTATTCCACAAATTTACCATAATGGTTAAAAAAAATAAAAACCAGTTGCTAATTATAACACCTTACTCTTACAGTTCCTTTTCTAACTGTAATTTTCAGTCCTATAAAGGAAATGTAATTTCTTCATTTTACAGAGGAGGGCACTACCGAGTTACGGAGAACTCTCTCAGCACAGCAATGGGTTGTCAGGTATTTCTGGCTTTGTGTAAATGCAGCAAGGCTGAGCCAAACATTTCGGACTGCCCGAGATCTCCCTATGGATTGATTCCAGTTCCTTGACTGTGCTGATGGGATACTGCATAGATCTAGGGGTGGGAAATGAAATGTGCTTTTCTGTTATCACATAGGGCCTAAGGAAGGCACTGGAGGAAGCTGAAGCCAGTAATAACCTTCTCAGTCTTGTCGACACAGACTCCTGGAAGCTTCTACTGGAGATTCCACTCCTTGAGTGAAGCTTAACACTGAGAAACCTTGACAGAAAAAAGTAGAATAGGTTCATAAGTTGCTGTGTATTCTTATACTACTGTGACAGAGGTTATTGAAACAAGCAGGCAGGAGACACCAGAGGTGTGGTAAGCAGAGCTTAGACTCAGAAAGCACTAGTAAGGTTCTAGTTCTGTCTCTGGAGAGTTACATGTTACATTCAAAAAAACATGAAGAGTTACAGTCAAAAAAAATGAAGGTAGATAAATTAAAGACTAGCCTTTAAAATAAAAAAGAAATAGTAAGCACTTCATCAAAATGAAGACAGCTGGTCTCAGTAACAGAGTTCTCAGGCCTCCTGCAGAGATAAAATTTCTAGGCCCTCAAAACAGCCTCTGGTTACGTATCAAAAGTTTTTGGAACAGAGACTATTGTTACAAGCTATTCAGTACATAGCTAGATATAATGAAATACATGAAGTGCACAATTTCAGCCTCAACTCTCTTGCAGTTTGCTGGTTTACAGGACGACCTGAAATGGTTTCTTAGTTGACTTCAATGTGGGGAATGCATTTCCAAGGTTGAGTCAGAACATAAACCTGTTGGCTACAATCATAAATGTACATTTTGATGTTTTACTATTGTGTACTTAATGAAGCAACAGAGAGAAAGTGTTCCTTTATGAAACCATGTTTGTTTGTTTTTTTTTTAATTTGGGCAGTACTACCTGTATGTACTACTCAGGCTATAGATAATTCTGTATGTTTTAAGGGTTACACTTGGTCTCTAAGACCATGTATGATGGTTGCTGAGAGGACCAGCCTACCCAAAGAGATCTCTGCCTCTTTGGAAATTTAAAACTGCTTCCAAGCAATGCTTACATTGCAGGATCCTGTCTCTGTTCACTAGGTGAGACACTCTCTGTTCAGTATGTGATCTCTAGAATCTGCTACTCCTTTTGAAACAAAGGCAGGGCAAGCCATGGGACTTGTTTCCAAGCCACACGAATTGGACTGCTAAAATGAAAGACACAGCAGGGAGTCATCATATGACTTCCCATCCATCTTTGAATGGTACCATGTGACAATAGCAGCTTGGGTTTCTCTGAGCCAATTGGCAATTTCATTAAATCCTTGGGATTTCTTAGAAAAGACTGGTCAGTTTAAGACTAACTTTTTTCAGTCCATCCAGATCAGGCTGTAGAAGGCTTATAATGAGTCATCACCACACATGTCAGGATGATATCATCTGCTGTGGTAGTCCTCAGCACAACAGGAGTTAATGCTACTTGATGGAATTACCTGTTGTAGAGCTAGACTTCAGGGCTATTGCAG
Organism: Urocolius indicus; assembly: GCA_013401255.1. Lineage (NCBI taxonomy): Eukaryota > Metazoa > Chordata > Aves > Coliiformes > Coliidae > Urocolius > Urocolius indicus. The sequence continues at coordinate 245,627 of WBNH01007554.1, forward strand.
AAATGGGACATGAAAAAGTAAAGCATCTAAAAATCTTTTCAGCAGCTGACTAAGTGTGATCTTGGCCAAAATTTTTTTTAGTACTTACTTTGTTCTAACATTATCCACAGCAAAGCTCAGCCCTCTGTTTAAGAGTTAGCAGCAGTTGTGCTGCCTGTGACAGTGACAGCGACAGTGATATTGCATCTAGGAGATGTAGTGAACAGTGTCTGTGCTCTTACCTGACGTTTCTGCTCTGCTGATATGTTTGGGCCCTTAGAAATAAATCTCTCTCAGAAAATGACTTTCTGTTTGTCTTTTCTGGATACACAGCTGGCTTATACTATTTGTATTAAAAATCCTGAGCAGCAACCAGAAAATTAAAAAAACCCAAACAACTCAGAAAGTCACAACCCAACACCAAAACTCACAAAACCAGAAAAAAACCCAATCAAACAAAAACCAACAAAAAACCCTAACCCAACAAAACCAAACCAAAAAAGCATCAAAAAAGCAGGGTAAAATGTCTCCTCCTTTTCTCATATTGAGTGGAAGAGGAAGATTTAAAAACATCTAGTCTCAAAAACTGCACTTCATTGTGCCTAGAAAAAAATCTCAGCTGTGCTTGATGATTCTGTGTGGCTTGATTAGCTGAGGTTCCTGTTTCCTCTCTGTTTTATATTGGCTTTTGCAGGTAATTCGTATTCCAAGTGGATCTAGGAGATTCTCTAGAATGAGCCTGCCATCATAGAAGTGTTGCAAATATCTGCATCTTAACAAGTTCCATTCAAAGAATTGATCCAGAAACATTTATGTGAGAGAGATGTATGAGGTAAAAGATAGTTGTAAATAATGAGCGTGCGCTGCAGGCTAAGGTAAAAATGGTCTACTGATGGATTTTGGCAGTACTGATGAAATCTCTTACATTCTCATAAGTGAGAATTCACCTGAAATCCAATGCAAGTCTTAGAATCAGATGAACTTGGCAGGTAAACAGGTCTTGACTTCTTTACACAGGTGTGTGTTTACCCTATCTAGCCCTCACCTATACTCTGGTATGTATTACATATTACTTGTTTATTCAAGGTGATAAAGGGTTCTATGGATGTCATAGTTTGTGTTTACAAAAGCCTTAGGAATTATGCAGTACTCGGGAACTCCTCCTTGTGTCTCAGAGCAAGTGTCCTGGTTATTGTGTGTATACCTTTTGGGAGAGGCTTGGGATGATGGGGCAAAGGAGATGACTTACAGCTACACTGATGTATTTGAAGACATAGGTATCCTGTAAACTTAGATTTTAATTTCATGGCAATGTGAACAACTGAGAGTTCTGTTTTTCCAGGCATCAGTACCAGCATCAAATGTGTTCGGGCACTTCACATAATTAGTGGAGTCTGTTGATAGACATTAGGGACATTAGGAAGCTAAGGATTCATCCTTCTGCACCCAGTTCCACTGATTGGAGGAAAAAAGTTTTCCACAGAAAACCCAAACCAAACCAAAAAACCACCCAAAAAAACCAAAAAAAGAGCTAAACCAAACCCAAAATACAACACAACTGGACCAAGACCCTCTCATGTTCCTGTTCTCAGTCACGTGAGAGCTATGACCAGGAGAACAGAGGAGTTTCATGCCCAGTAGAATGGAACTTGTTTTGCTTTTTTCTGCATTGAGCATTAGCTGTGAAAGTAGGTAGATGGCTGGGCCATTTTGACTTTGAAATATGTGCTCTTGAAGCTGTATGGACGCACTGGTTACAGCTCGTTCCTTTAGAGCCATTCAAAGCAACCACTGTAGCTGACTTGGAAAAACTTGTGAATTATGCATTTTTTAATATACCCATTTCCTGTGTTGAAAACTTGATGAAGGATAAGATTGCATTGTGTAGGACCAACAAGGTTGTGCTGGCATGGTCTTTTTTTTCCCTTTACTGTTTCCCAATATCTGTTAAATGTTCCCTCGTAAGAAAAACAATGTGTTATAGAAATGTTTATAGCTCTTTCAGCTGAACCTGTGAATGACTGTTTAATAAATTGCTATGGAGATTGCAAGAATCATGCAGGTCATCATAACTTAATTTCAAACAAAACACTTCTACCCTTGAAATACAAAATATGCAACAAATTCCATGTCATTGGAAAGAAATGAATCTGTGTTTTCTGGACATAGGTGTGACCTTTTAATTTTGTTTCTCTAAGGCTTGGTATGCATTTATGCACAAATAAAAGGGGGTAGGGATATGTGGAAATCATGTTATTTGTTGAGGTTTCTTGCACAGATGACAGACAACCCCTTTTTTTTCATTATATCTTACCTCTAGAAATCGTAGATGGGATTCCTTGCTACTGTTTGTGTACTATATGCTGATGGACATTTAGCAACAGGTGTAATGCACTTGGAATGCTTGGAAATTGGGCTGTTGGATCCAGAGTCATCTGAACCTCAGAAACAACTGTAAGAGAACTGGCTGTACACTTATGGTATGGTGTTATTTCACTTGTAGGATCATGAAGTACTGGCAACAGAAAGGGAATAGCAAAGTAAGCAAAGAATGTTACTTCGTGTTATGCAGCCTGCTAAGGCAGCTTGTAAGTTCAATGTGTTTTTTCTTTGTGTCTATCAAATCTGTTCTGGAGAAGTATATCTTAACAATGTGTACTTAATATAATTTATTGAATTTATAGAATACATGAATTCTATTGTATTAATGACATAATGGCAGTGAATAACTGCAAGTTATTTGTGCTCTGGAAAATGGTTCAGTTTTCAGATGAGCTGACAGCAAGGCAAGGGCACAGTATTTGAATAGTTTTCACTGTCATCAAAAGACCTCAAGTGTCACTTAAAATTCCAATAAAAGTACACAATTTGATTAACTTCTATTAATTCAAGACCAATTTAACTCCCTTTAAATACCTTGTAGTTGGTTTTATTTGTCTTGGCAGGAGTTTTGGATTCTTTATAAAGACAGCTTGAGAGGGACTGATGAATAATTGCATAGGGATATGTGATGCTGTGTCTACATTAGCATTTCAGTTGAGATGAGGAGAGCAATTTTTAAAATGATTCTCTCAGTGAGCCTCAGTTACCACATGCTAGTCTTACATTATAGAGCAATCTTTGAATGCACTTAGTGGCTTTAAATGAGAAAAACTCCAAATATTAAAAAAGAAGCAAGGCTCTAGAGACACCATTCTCTTACAGATTGCCAGTTCTTGGGATCTCAGACTGGTGGTACTGTGACATAAAGATCCCCAAATATGTGTATTGTGGGAACACAAGGTCTCTGTCTCTAAGTGTTTTATTCCCAAGTCCTGCTCTTCATGTTGCATGATGGTCTAGTGTGAGTATAGGCTGAAGTCTCTCCTGAATAGAATCTAGATGAGTGACAAATTTTTGCTTTTTAGTAGGTCTCTTAAATACAGCCAACCCAGTAAAGAATACTAATCCTTGTGCGGAAACAGGTGGCATACAAATGGAATTATAGATGTGTGGAGCAACTGTATGTTGCAGTTCAGCTTACTGTATTTGTGACAGCAGGATCTATTAAACACTAGCACATGTGATGGAAAACTTCCATCATGGCTTATCAGCTTGAAGAAATAAAATTCTCAATAGGAAGAGAATTCCTTCAAGTGGGTAATGCTTCACTGAATCATCAAAGAGCATCACTAAAACAAAGATAAATAAGTGATTGCAGACTACATATAAACCAATATTTTGGATTTCTTACAGTGGCTATAGTTGGCCAATTCAGAAGACTGGTTCTCAGTGTTGGGGTACTTGCATGAATATAATTGAACAGCTTAGATAATAAAAAACCTGTTTCTTTTGTTTTGCAAGAATGTCAGAGTTGTGTGTGTAAGTTTTTAATGGGAAGGAATTTGTCATGTGTTCATTCACATTCTACTCAAATTGGGAATTAAAAAGAGAGATAACAGTTACTATAGAAATGCCTTGTCTAGAAAATCTATATTTTTAGAGACTCCACATAATCAGGTTAAGTCACTGACTAAAATACACAAGGGGGGGGGGGTAGGCGCGGGGGAAGAGAAATGTCTTTCCTACCTAAAACAAGAACTTTGTTTTCAGTCTTGAAGCAGACTCTCGTGGGTCTCTCACTTTAAGTAACTGAAAAGGGATATGGATGAGTTTTGAGAAAGGGCCTTCCCTCTAGAAAAGACATGAGAACTGGAGGGTTCAGGTGATGTTCTGTAAGTTTCTTGGAAGATGTTCTCTAGGCATATGGAAAATAAGCTCAGGTCTGTCATGTATTGTGTTGGCTGCCTCCATATGGGGAGCAGCTGTCCATAGTTTCCTCTTTCCATGGTGAAGGCAGTTGAGCTGCTGTCTTAATATTTTGAGGAAAGCCACAAAGGCTTACAGTTTGTTTCCCCTAACTGACTGGATCTCTTGGACTTTGGATTTTTTATTCCCTGGAGTTTTGTCTTCTGAAAGCACAAGTGGCTGTTCAGTGATTAAAATGTGTGATGTATACTTCATGGTGATCTCAAGGTTTACTTGGACTTTGGGAGTTGGAGAGGTGACTGTGGAGTTAAAACTCCTGATTTGAGAGCAGGACAACTCTAACCTGTTCCTGCAGCGAGGAATGGCAGCGTGGCTGCTGCAGGAGGAACTGTTGCAGTTTACTGTCTCAAATGTTCTCCAAGTGGCTAGTCTCATTTGTAAAGCTAACTTTGTTAGTGTCTGACTTGCTCACAAATTTCTCTAACCTGAATTGATTTCTGTGGTAGCCCCTTGGCTTATTAAGTAATCTGAAAATAAATACTATGTTTCAAGTCAGAAAATAGTTTAAAAACTTTTAGTTCAGATTGTAAAATAACAAGTTTACCTTGAGGATGTGTTTGTTTTCTGGGCTATTTTTCTTGAATAGAGTCCTTCTACAAAGCAGAGAACATGTACTGGATGAGTGCTTACCACATCTATTGATGTAGTTTTGTTTACTTGGAAATAGAGGTTGAACTCATGCACCTGCAGAAGTCAGTGGCTATTGTGACACCACTGAGCTAAGTGGAGCCAGAAGCCCTTATTCTTGAACGTGTACTATTAAGTTACAGTCTTCCTTGAGACAGAACTACTTTATGGGACACAAAATTCTTCAATGTGAGGACCTTGAGTTCCATATTGATCTCGGTATTTCTCTGCTGCTGTCAGAGGGATTCCTCCTATATTGAACTGGAAGCTGAATTTCATCTTGTGTTTTTGTCTTGATATTATTAGTAGTAGCTTTTTGCAGCTGTAAATATAAGTCCAGTCAGTGTTGCAGAATTTTAAACCCATTACACACCAGATGCCAGTTGGGAGTTAGTACTCAAGACATATTTCCTTATTGCTCCTGGGCACTCACAAAATGAACTTTCGTGAAATGTGTTGTCAGTTCGTAGTAAATAAGTAGTAACGTGATTTAGCTACAGTTTTCTTAAACAGTGTGCATGTGGTTTAAGAGCCTTTCAGTGTTTCTTCTTAGGCGTCCTATTTCAGGTTGTATGTATCTTATAACGATAGTTTAAAACAAACGGTGTGGTAAAAAAAAAGTCTAGGTAAGCTCAGTGAAATATGATGGTACTGATAGGAAAGTGATGATATTTTTAAAAAGCATTTATTTTTTTCTTTTTTTTTTTGTCACTGACTTTAAAAAATGATTATGCCCATGTATATTTATTAGTATTTTCACTTGTTAAACTTCTACAATAGGAGTATTTATCTTTTCCTAGTTATAGGAAACAAACCCTAACCATCTGGCTGCCTAACGTTACCAAACACAATGACTTTCATGTTTCTAAAGAAAGTGATGGAGAAGGGGGGGAAAGAGCTAACATATGAAAGTTTTCAGTGGAAATGAATGAAATAAACAGCTATTTTGTCAACAGATCATTTAATTTGCTCAAATGAACTAACGCTCTGATAAGCAAGACTTGGAGAAAACCAGCTGTAAGAGAAGACATTCAAAGCATTACTGAAAGCAGCATAACAAGACGTCTGGAATGAGAACTGATGGCCTTTAAGCAGATTCTGAATGTTGCATGCAACATTCCTAAATTTTTCCCTCCTTAGCATTTAATTATATTCTTGGCTACCTTGCCTGTGAATGTGAGCAACACGATAGCTGTACTTTGTACATACTTGTGGACTGTTGGATGCCACTGAGAGCGGAGTTTGTATGAGAGGAGATTGTTGCTTTTTGAGGAAGTGATTTGCTATGATTAAATGTTTACCGAGTGAGCCATCTGATACCATGACATTGAATCAGCAAGTCATCAGATGGTCATACACATGGAACCCAGTGAACTCCTATTCAGACCATTATAGAACTAGTCAATACAGCATATGCTTTCATTATGATACATACTTTTTTAATTGTAATAAATGCCCTAACACATGCATAAAGTTACACCTATAGGCAATTCCATGTAGACCTACAAAACATCTGAGGTCAACTATGTGCATCAGTTATGAATCCCTCCATAAATGACACAGACAACAAAAATTGGTTTTACCTCACAGGAACTTGAAATGTGGTGATGCTGCAACATGTGAGAGATACTCCATCTCATATGGAAATCACAGTGATGCAGTTGAAATAGAACATGTTATAAATAATATGCTGTACTTATGAACTCACTTGGAATATAAAAGCAATGTTACACAGTAGCTAAGCTTCCTACTTAGCCAAAATCTCAGTACAGAGAGGATTCCTGGCAGAACGCATTTTGGTCTGGCCAGTTTTCTAGCAGATTTGATAACTCTGAAGGTTTTGTAACCCTTGAGTAACTTGTAAAAAGCATTTTCTTTCTTTCTTTCTTTCTTTCTTTCTTTCTTTCTTTCTTTCTTTCTTTCTTTCTTTCTTTCTTTCTTTCTTTCTTTCATCTATCTATCTCTCTATCTATCTCTCTATCTATCTTCAAAGAGCTTCAGACTGTCATTTTGCCTGTTTGGTTCTAGTGCTCTTTTCTCTGAAAGAGGCTCTTGCCCCTCGGGCTGTTCTCAGGGTTGACTCTTAAGATCACGTAATGTGTATTGGGACAAAAGCCAGTTATAGTGGAGCCTTGGCATGCACCACTTTTGAGGAAGGGAACAGTATGTGTTTTGTGAACTCCATGTGTTGTGTGTAGCATTCTTGAAACTGAAAACTCATATGAAGGCAGGCAGTCACAAAAGTTCTGTCCAGCAGGCAGATTGCTATTGTGTAAAAATTAAATGCTTTCCCTTCAATTATTTGTGAGAGAACCAAGTATATATCTCAATATGAGTGAAAAAGAGCAAGGATGAGAGAGAGATTACCATTTGTGGGTTGTTTTAGAGTTTATTTTGATCCATGTTTGCTTTGAACTAATATTTGTGTTGCTTGTGGATAAATAATGTTATTTTTTAATATTAGATGTAACTCTCACAGAAGTGGCTATCTTATGTATTTCATTCCAACTGTTTGAAACTTAAGCTGACACTCTTGCTAGGCAGTAGAGCTTGTTTCTTCACCACCATGTAAGTTTTGAACAACTCTCTTGGGAAGGAAAAAACAGCAGAGTAGAAGGATACTTTTCACATCTCCAATCTGATGTCATAAACTATTATGAAGAAAATTAACTCTGCCCCAGCCAAAACCAGCACAATGTCTTTGTATTTTGTTAATTAAAATTTTTTCTTTTAGTGCTTTTAGTAATACTTACAGTCTTAAAATTAGGGATCAGCTCTTCTTTTGTAGTCCCTAATCAGCCATGCAAAGAGACAAATGGCTGTTAACTGATGTTCAGTAACATGATGATGAATTTTCTCAGGAAGGTTGAAAAAAACAACCTAGAAGTTTATATGCACAAATGTCTCCAGCAAATGTTCTTGCTGTGATAATCTACAGCTGTGAGTCTATATCTGTGATGTAAGTTTATACCAGTAGTTTAGAACTCTAGTCAAGGAATATAATGTGATGGAGATGACTTGCTATTTAGGAATAGAGAAAAATAGCACTTGTTCCATAGGTCACAGTGCTTTTTTGTTTAACAGCAAGTAGAGATCTAAGGAGTACTTCATGCTTCTATCCCATGTCCAGGGAGTGTGAGCCTGATGCTCAGAACTTGTATCTTGATGCTTGTATCTTTCCTCTAGAAAGCTGTCTTTCAGCCTTCGTTCCTCCTTTTTTTTCTTTTTTTCCACTAATCAGTCACAAGATGCTTTTGAGTGGTGACTGTGAGATACTCCAGCTTTTGTGCTTTGTCTGATAAGAAAGGGTGAACACACAGTCTATATTGGGTAGCCTTTCTTTCCCTCTCCTGCCTTCTCATGTTACTATTGCATGATACACTGGTGGTTCTTTCTTCCAGGTTCCCATCTTGGTCCTTTACTCTCCTCCTTTCGCTGACTCGGGCTGCCTTCAGTTCCAGGGTGGAAACCTGTCCACCTGCCTTGGTTTCTGCCCTTCCCTTCAAATTGAGCATTGACTTTGCTGTGATGTAACTGTAGAGCATCTATGGTGGCAGTGCCCTGGCAGGAACTGACTGTCACTGCTGTTCTAATAATATTTAATAACATGCAAAATTCTGTGTTCATGAACAGGTGAATTATGGTCCTATAGAAGTTGGTTGTGAAATTGTTGGTGACTGCGGTGGGATCTGGGTTATGCTTGTTAGCATCAGATGAATGAAAAATAATTGTTTAATAGTACTTACTGCTAATGATGTGAGAGGTGCATGCTGTTGCAATGGATTCTTCTGGACATGCTCCTGGTAGTATTCATAGTGTCCCAAAGCATGTTCTAGGAGCCATCTGGAGGCAGATGAAAATCATTTTGATCAGGTCCTTTCAGAGTAGGTTGTAAAATATGTTTCCTCAGCCAAAAGGAAAAAAATACCCCGCATAAACCATATGGCTTTGCTCCCCTGAGACCAAGAATGTTATTTCTGTCCAATTTTTTCTATCTCCATTTGGTAGCTTAAGACTTTTCATCTCCCCTCTAAGCAATGGCCTTTTAAACAGAGATGAAATGACACCTATCGGTAGTGCATGGTTGTGTTACTGTTCTGTCAAAGGATAAAATGCTGTACAAACCAGCCCTCACTCTTGCTTTTGAGCTAAGTTCAATGTCATGGGTTTTGTTATCTGTGGCATAAATGAGATCTATCATCCATATTGGAAGGCCAGGCAGGGGTGATGCGCGTGTGCATGTGTAATTAGATGCACGGTAATATCTAATCCTTCTGCCAGTCCTTGAACATAAAAACTAAATTGTACATCTGAATCTTTCCCACGCTGTCAGATGTGATTTTAGACACAAACAAGGCTACACTACTCCTGTCAGCCCTAGACTGTTCTTTGCTTGTTTTCTGCATCTATAAAACTCTTTTAAGTTCTCCTTTTGAAGAGTGTGGGATGGAGATACTTAAATGTGTAGTCTTGTTTTTCATATATTGCACCAGTTGCCCAGGAGCACTCCTGCCAAGGAATTTGGCTTTGTACTTAATGCATGCTGGGAATATTTGCAGCTCTTTTCTTGGATAACTTGAGAGACAGTAGTTGTGCTTTACTGATTTATTTTTTTTTTACATGTAATCTGTATAATAGAAAAGCAGAGATTTATTCTGAAGCGTTTGCATCATTGGTGGATTTCAGTGGCTTACCTCTCTATGGTTTAAGGCATAAATAACATTTGAGTTGAGATTCATTGTTTGGCCTACTAAGACACATATATTCAATAATGGAATGAATTTTAATCTAGGAAATACAAAATAGGTCTATAGAATCACAGAATGGGATCACAGAATAGTTTGGGTTATAGGAGACTTTTAAAGGTCATCTAGCTCAACCATCCTCCAATGAGAAAGGATGTCTTCTTTGTCATTTCTTACCTTCTTCATGAACTGTTCTTTCTTCCTGTGCATGATAACAAGGTACGTAAATTCCAATGCTTGAGACAGGAGTTCTTAATTCCTCCTTCATTTTGTTTTCAAGAAGAGTTAATTGTGTCTCATATAGTTGTAATCATGCTTCTGGACTGGATGTGTGTATTGTCTGTGTGGTCATGTAACAGAACTACATTGTCAGCAATACCTTGCTGTTGCATTCTGCTGCCGTTCATGTGCTAGGTGGGTCTGTCTTCCACCCGCAGGTCACAATGGAGACGCCATAGAAAACACTAGGAGCAGTCACCTTTATTAACTGTATTGTCTGCAGTTTTGTTTTGACTTGAAGGTTTTGCTTCATGAAGAATGTATGGCTATCCACAAAGTAAATCCTAGTTTTCTAAGAGGAGTCAGCAGGTATTACACTGACTTGTTAGGCAGTGCACTGAAATGCTGATTGATTCCTGAGGAGTTGAAAATGCATGGAAGATGGGGCTACAGATTGTCTATAAGAAGACATGAGACAAACCCCAGAAAAATGTAAGCTTCAAAAGCTTTAGAAAAATAAATTTTATAAGTCTAATAGATAACACATTACATCAGGGACTGCAAATGAAACTGAGCAAGAGACCTCAGGTGTTGCAAGAAGAAATTCACCACAACAAAGGCTGACTGACCTGAGAAAAATGGACTCTATATTATTTCACTCAGCTGCAATACCAGCTGAGGATTTGCCCCTTAGCATAGTAGGTCTTTTCCTTAGGTACACTCAGATAGCCTTACCGTGCCAATAACCTCGCACAAACAGGTGCACCTGGGCAGCTCCTGGTTTCTTAACACAGAGAACAAAGTTAATGCTTTACCAGGTGCAGTTCACACCTGTACTTGGAGTCAGGAAGATGGTCAAGGGTCAGAATAGAGCAGTGGGAGCGGGGCAGCCCAAGAGCTGGGCTCTGGCCAGAAACCCTGCAGGGGCTGCTTTGGGCCAGCTCATTGCCTCCTCTATCTGTCACCTGCCAGCCTGTGGAGTCTCATTTAGCCCCATTGTAAATCAGAAATGTAACACTCGGCTATACAGGGACAAATCAAGTAGGAAGATGCAAAGTGTCTCAATTGTCATAAGATGTCTCAGATGCATCCATAGTACTTTCCCTACTCTGAAATGTTTTCTTTCATAAACTGAGCTGCCCAGGTAGAAAGAAGAACACAGGAAACTTGATCTAAATTTACAGGTGTGTATAGACTTCTCTGTCTAGATATCCAAGTGTGTATCACTGTTGAACAGAGTCATGTTATATTGCTTTTAAGACAGTTTACCAACCAGCCATGCATGAGGAAAGTTAAACCAAATCTGCTGACCTGGAAAACGTGTTTTCTAATCACTGTTTTGTGAAGTTTCTGGAAATGTGTATTTGTAAGTTTTTTTTCTGAAAGAATGTGAAACATTCATACTTAGAATGGAAGTGAATGTTGTCTGCTGTGTGGTTGTTGCATGTGGAAAGTAAACTGTGTGGGAGACTGAACATTGGCACTCCTAAATTAAAAAGGAAACAGCCAATACCTCTGAAGTAAACCAAAAGCCTGAGTTCACAGTTTCACAGAATGGTGAGGTTTGGAAGGGACCTTTAGAGATCATCCAGTCCAACCCTACTGCAGAAACAGGTCAACCTAGATCAGTTTGCACAGGAACATATCCAGGTCAATCTTGAAGACCTACGAGGAAGGAGACTCCACACCCTTCCTGGGCAGCCTGTACAAGGGCTCCCTCACCTGAACAGTAAAATAGTTTTTTCTTGTTTAAATGGAACTTGTTGTTTTCCAGCTTCATCCCATTACCCTTTGTCCTGTTGCTAGATACGACAGAAAAAAGGGATGTCCCAACCTCCTGACACCCATCCTTTAGATATTCGTAAATGTTAATAAGATCCCCCCTCAGTCTCCTCTTCTCTAGACTAAACAGCTCCAGTTCCTGCAGCCTTTCCTCATAAGAAAGATGCTTCAATCCCCTTACCATCTTGGTGGCCCTGCACTGGACACTCTCCAGAAGTTCTCTGTCCCTCTTGAGCTGGGGAGCCCAAAAGTGGACACAGGACTCCAGATTAGGCCTCACCAGGGCAGAATAGAGGGTGAGGAGAACCTCCCTTGACCTGCTGGCCACGCTCCCAGGATGCCATTGGCCTTCTTGGATATGAGGGCATATTGCTGGCTCATGTTTAACCTATTATCAGTCAGGACTCCCAGGTCTCTCTGCAGAGCTGCTGTCCAGCAGGTCAGTCCCCAGCCTGTACTGGTGTACCAGTACCTCAGAGAAACTTTCTTCCATGTATCTCCTCTATCTCTATTTTGCCTGCTAAGCGTGGAAGTTGTTTGGGACAAGGAGTGCCTCTTGCTCTGCTTGGACATGCTTAAAACGGTTTCTCATGGAAGACTGGGAATGCTCCTTACATCAAAATAATTTGTATTTAGCTACATTTTCCTGTTGTCAGCAGAATTCATTAGAGGAAGGCAGTGGAGAAACAGTGAGACAAGTTTTAAATTCACCAATGATCTTGGCAACTTATATCAGTCTTGTCTCTTTTCATATGATTTTAATGGTTCTCATTTCCTCCCGTGTTACGCTGCTTCATAATGACTCTAACTTGCTTCAGCCTTCATGGGTCTTGTGGTTTCCAGGCTAATGCTTACTTCATTTTTTTCTTTTCACTTTTTTTTTTCACTTATTTCTCTGTCACGTCTGTAGCATTTCAATGTCTTCAAGAGGCCATGTCTCTTTCTGAAAGCTCTTCTGTTTTTCTGCAAAGGATTTTTCAAGTCTTAGTAATACGGCACATAACACCTGTTCTCAAATAGTGTGCTGAAGAATTTGGCTTTTGTTGATGTTAGGATTTTAACCCATAACATCTACTTAATGCATAAAAGTGTTGTTGAATCTGTCTGTAATTTGGTTAGTTTTAGATTTTGAATTTTTCTGGAAGAACTTGTTTAGGTGTCTCATGCACATCTCTGCTAAATTATAGTAACATGAATTATTGTTCAGATTACTTACAAAAAAGATGAACAAGGAAATTGAGATAAAAATGGTCTTTGAAAGGAGAAGCGTCATAGTATTCCTAACAGAGCAAGTGAAATTTTCTTCGCTGAAAAGATGTCTTTGGATATTCAGCCTTTTATGTGGTTGATATTTCCTGGATATAACCTCAAGACACTTTCTCAGTGTTGGTGCTGGTAGAAAGAACAAGCTGAATAAACAGTTGGCTGAACTGAAATTTTTCTGAAGATTTGTATTGTTTAGAAATTTTCTCTCTCTCAGTTTTTTTTCCTGTCTGCTTTTTATTCAATCTTCTTTGTCTCTTTTGTAAATATTGAAGAATTTTTTAATTGCTGAAACCATGAGCATCCATCATGTCTCCTGTTACTTTGCCAGTAGGCTTGTGCTGAGTCAGCACCGCCTAAGGCATCTCCAATCCAAGCAGGCTCACTCAGAGTACTGCTGCTGGCAACTCAGCTCAGAGCTCCTGATGGGATGTTGGATGCAGATGCAGCAATTATAGAGTTAAAAAAGCAAGGACTGTTTCTCTTGCATCACTTCCTTTTAAGTTGAACTGCAGCATTGGCAGGCTTGGGAAGTGTGGCTTGGAGGAGTAAGGACATACTAGTCTGGACCTGCCTCATGTTGACTTGATTTTGTCTGTGTTTTTAATGTTAAGAGTTGTCTTAAAATGCTCTCTTTGCACAGAAATGGATTCCGTATGTAGAGGAAAATCAGTATGAGCACCTCCCATGAATTTATATAACCATTAGATCCAGTAATTTTAGGTTGTCTGCCAAAAATCAGCTCAAGAAAATGCTCAGGCTTTCTGTTGCCTGGCCTGTGGGACTTTATTCCTGTTTAAAATCACTGGTCAAGTTTTAGATAGCTGTTGTCAGCAAGAGCTAATAAAGTGATAGCTCTGAAATACTTAAAATTATGAGTAGTAGAGGGAAATTTTTCAAGAGCTGTTGAAACTCCTTCTGCACAATGCACAGAATACATTGACAGGTAGGGGCAAATGCAGTTCAAACAGAGCATGCAAAATTTCAGATCACTGTAGGGCAAACCACATTTCTTAAAGTCTTTCCAGCAAAGAGAAGCACCATATTAAGCTGCGGTACATTAGCCACAAGTTCTTATCCTGTGTTTTTGCTTTCTGTTCTATATCTCATCTCAAATGCAAGAAGCCAATCCATTGAATGCATTTATAATATTTGATTTGCTAAGTTAGCTAATGTGTGAGAATGTAACAGACCAAGTTACGTTAGGGTTATAGAACATTTTTCTTATTTTCTCATGAGTGTTGTCCTTAAAGACAACATTGGACACTTTGAGTTGTAGTTTGCAAAGTTAATGTTACTTAATACTACTACTAAAAAACATCAAGTCTGCTTTGGTTTAACCAGTGCACATCATGTTCATGCAAAATAAAGTGAACTTCTTGTTGCTTTTCAACCTGTAGCCATTGTTTAGGCTTTTGATTATTAACAGAAGAAGATAAAATATAAAGTAAGATTTAAACTTTTATAAAACAAACCTTGTAACTCAAAGAGTTAGGAACAGTTTACTGAGAAAACACTGGGGTATGTATGTTTAAAAGTTTTTCTGCTAGAGCCAGAATGATTGGCTGTCTTCCATTGCCCAGAATGCAGCAGGAAAATCTTTCCCTTCTTTGGATTTAACTCTGAAGGGTGTTACTTTTTTATTTAAATTTTCCCTCAGAACCTATCCACTAATTGTAGAGCAGTGACGTTTGCTTTTCATGGAAAACATCTATGAACAAAGGAGAAAGAACAAAACCTTAGTACACCAAAAGAGTACTGGAAATTCTATAAATAGTAATGTTTGTCAGAGCATGCTGAATGATTTTGGTTTCATCTGAGCAGAGCTTGAGCATATTTAACTTGAAACAAAAATTCAGCAGAGCACCTAGAAGCATGCTTCATTATAAGCACACACGGATTCTTGTATGCCGCTGGCTCTTATGTGTGCTCAGAGACAGGCATGTGTAGAAGAAACATGCTGATTTGTAAGTAGACAATGCAAATTATGAAAATTCATCCTCTTGTGTTCTCTGGCTGCCAGTAATCCTTATCTCCAAGACAATTCCTGTCATCCTTTTGAACAAATAAGAAAGTGGTACGATGATAACTCACAGTCTTCTAGTTCCCTACAGTTGAAAAGTAAGTGAGGAAGGGAATGCAGGATAAAATTGTTCTGCTACATTAGCCGATAGGAAAAGGAATGGATTTTGGAGAAAATCAAGTCTGGAGTGGACTCCTGCCCATTTGGTGGTATTGGCATTGGGAATTATAGTAAGCCTGGATCTTAGCATTACGTAGCAACCCCTGTGATATATTAGCTGCTGTTCTTGGGTCACTTTGATGATCCAGCTTCATTTCATCTAATTTCTCCCTTTGCTCCTATAGTCTTAAAAGAAATGGAAACATTTTCTCTTTTTGTGTCAATAGTTGTTTCTTATTCTCCCTTTAAAAGATGAGGTCTGTTTCCCTATTTGTTGTTTATGGACATATTATTGATTGATACTTTGACTAATTTGCAGTTCTTTAAGGTTGGTGCTGAAGGCATAACAATGAACAATATCACAGACTTTTGAGTTTAGTATTTGGGGAGATATAATCAGGCATATTGGTTCCTTCCTTCCTGCATTTCCTTTCTCTGTAATTAATAGCGAGTTTCTGCTTGTGGAATAATTCTGTGTGTTCCTTAGAACAATCACTTATTCAAAACCTGAATGGTTAGCAAACTAAACAGGGAATTAATTGTAACATAGAACAAAGATTTTCTTCTGGGTGATGTTAATACTTTCCTTTGTAGATAGGAAATTGTATATCAATCAGTTACAGAAGTGCAGGCGCAGGTTTTGGCCTAGCTCATGATTTTACCCAGGGGAGTAAAGGGGGAATATGACTTGTGGGCTATTCATATTAAATACAGCATGTAGAATAAAAGTGTGGAACATGTTCATGCAGCATTTCCTGTCTTGTAAAGGGGACTCTTGCCTAGGCTTCCCAAGCCAGTGTGTCAGCATGTGCTGCAAGGCGCCATGCGTGTAGAAGAGCAATTTCAGGAAAAAGAATGTGCTGGCTTGGGCAGCAGTAGGATAAGTAGGTTTCTGCAGGACAGCTGAATGTTAGCAAAAGATGATTGAGAGAAATCAGCTTGGTCTGTAGTTGAGCGAGAAGGCAGGTGAATGTGGTGGAACAGTAGAATGAAGGAATGTTGTATGAGAAATGCAGCAGAAGGGTAAGAGACCTGAAGATTTGCAGGTCATTTCTGTTAAGGTAGTTAAGCTTCTATTCTGGGTTGCTTCTGTGATGAGGCTGCTGTTCTGAGCTACAAGTGAGCATTTTGATATTGGTACAATTGTGATGCCACAGGTTCTATACAACATTAGGAGCTGTCAAAATAGATGGATTATAAGAGTGAAAACACCACAGTCTTCCATAAATAGTGATGAATTAAAGTGGTCTCATGCTCTCCAAGACAGAACTACTACAGCAGACATCAGGAGAGTAAAACTGGGCTCTTACCTGTGGGGATTTTTTTTTTAATCTAATCAAACTAGAAATGTTAAAAAGTAATTCTCAGCAGTTGGTAATAGATACAGTGTAATAAGCAATAACAAGCAGAATTGATAGACAAATATTTTCTTTTCTTAGCCTTGGAAAGCAATGGTTGTCAGTGCCTCTCCATTTCCTTGATGCACTACACAATGGCTGTCTTTGTCCATGGTTTGTAGATCCGTAACATTTCACATTGTGCAGACCTTGCTCAGCTGAGGTAATAACTTGGTCAGTCATGCAGCTGAAAGATCAAGTTTAAAGTAAAAATTAGGAAGAATTCCCTGCACTATTGTGTTTCAGTCTCACATGAAGACTTCCACTGCCCAACCATTTGCCCTTGACATGAACACCAAAAGCAGGAGAGGGAGGTTGACATGTACTTTCTTATATCTTGCAAGATAGCTTTGAAAACAGAGAGAGTGCAGCTCATTATTTCAGGCAACCTAAAACCAAATGTCAGATAATGAAGGATCTGATCACAGCCTCACTTTAGGTCTGATGTTGTATTATTTTGGGAGAAGGGAGTTTCGTAACTCTGTTCTGTGGGAGAAGTCCCTCTGCAAAGAGAGCTTTACAGTGATAGACCTCAATGCAATACCTATAATATCTTTGTCACCCTGAGTGTTTGCATTGTAGTGGAGCCTTGTCTATATCAATAGCCATTCTTTCTTTGCTGTGTCACCCAGGAGACGTGACTGTGCCAGGCAAGTAGAGACTGGAGGACAGGGACTTCCCATGCTGCAGTACAATGGGAACCTGCAGTGGCACCTGCCTTTGAGATTCCTCATGTGCCTCAAAGGACTTCAGGAATGTTTCTGGTTTTGATACTGGCTGGAATGGAACACCGAGGCTTTTTTTGGTCTGGTTCCAGGACAGAAGATTTCAGTTAACATCTCGAGTGAAACAAGAAGATGTGATAGCTTGACTAAGGTGCCTTTAAAGTCAATTGGAATATTTTCCCCAGTTTTAAGGGATGCTTAGAATATGTTTGAGCCATCTTGTTGAAACCAAGCTCTTGAGGTTCTGGTTTTGAGGTAAAGCTGAGTTTAGCTAAGGTAGCACTAGATGTGCCCTGAACTTTAGAAGATGTCCAATGTATTTGGAGGATGAATTTGAGCATCTTTCTATCTGGGAATAGGTGCCAGTGCCCTACGGGACTGACAAGCTCAGTTTGAAGGTTATTCTAAATAAGGATGTTTTTGGTGGCTTTGCACTGAAGGATACAGATTTCCTAACAGTGTCATACAGATTTGAGGAGCTACTGCTTATAGAAAGGAAAAGATCCCTGAATTATCAACAATATAAGCAACAACTATAAAAGTTTTGTGTTCTCTTTATTGGGAACGATGCATTTATAGAATCGTAGAATGGTAGGGGGTGGGAGGGAGCTTTTAGAGATCATCCAGTCCAATCCCCCTGCAGAAGCAGGTCAACTTAGATCAGGTTGCACAGGAATGTATTCAGGTGGACCTTGAAGACTTCCAAGGAAGGAGACTCCACACCCTCCCTGGGCAGCCTGTGCCAGGGCTCCCTCACCTGAACAGTTTTTTCTTGTTTAAATGGAACTTTTTGTGTTCCAGCTTCAACTCATTACCCCTTGTCCTGTTGCTTGATACAATAGAAAAAAAGGATGTCCCAACCTCCTGACATCCATCATTTATATACTTATAAATATTAATGATATCCCTTCTCAGTCTTCTCCAGAGTAAACAGCCCCATCTCCCGCAGTTTTTCCTCATAAGGAAAATGCTTCAGTCCCCTGATCGTCTTGGTGGCCTTGCACTGAATTCTCCCCAGAAGTTCCCTGTCCCTCTTTTGCTGGGGAGCCCAGAACTGGACACAGTACTCCAGATGAGGCCTCACCAGGGCAAAGTAGATCTCCCTCGATGTGCTGGCCACATTCTTCTTGATGCATCCATTGGCCACGAGGGCACATTGCTGACTCATGTTTAGCTTATCATCAACCAGGACTCCCAAGTCTCTCTCTGCAGAGCTGCTCTCCAGCAGGTCAATCCCCAGCCTGTACTGGTGCATGGTGTTGTTGCTCCCAAGGTGCAGGACTCTGCACTTGTTGAACCTCATGAGGTTCCTCTCTGCCCAACTCTCAAGCCAGCTGAGATCCTGCTGAATCTTCTGGGGAATCAGCCCATCCCCCCAGTTTGGTGTCATCAGCAATCTTGCTGAGGGTACACTCTGTCCCCTCATCCAGATGGTTGATGAAGATGTTGAACAAGACTGGCCCCAGAACTGATCTCTGTGGAACTCCACTGGCCACAGGCCTCCAACTCAATTCTGTGCCATTGATCACCACCCTCTGGGCTCTGTCATTCAGTCAGCTCTTGATCTCCGTTACCGTCCACTCATGCAGTCCACACTGTCTGAGCTTTCTGATGAGGATGTTATGGGAGACAGTGTCAAAAGCCTTGCTGAAGTCAAGGTAGATGAGATTCGCTGCTCTCCCCTCATCTAGCCAGCCAGTTATGCCCTTGTAGAAGGCTATTAGCTTGGTCAAACAGGATTTCCTCTTGATGAATCCATGTGGGCTCCCTCTGATAACCATCTTTTCCTTCATTTGTTTAGTGATGACATTCAGGATGAGTTGTTCCATCACCTTTCCAGGGATGGAGGTGACAGGCCTATAATTTCTGGGGTTGTCCTCATTGCCTTTTTGAAGATTGGAGTGACATTGGCCTTTCCCCAGTCCTCAGGCACCTCACCTGTCCTCCATGATTGTTCAAAAATAACAGAAAACAGCTTAGCTACCACATCAGCTAGTTCCCTCAGCACTCTAGGATGCATCCCATCAGGACCCATTGACTTATGAATGTTAAGCCTTGTAATCAAGTCTTTAACCTCTTCCTCTTCCACCCAGGGCAAGTCCTCTGCTGTCAAGGCCATCCTACTATCCTTGATGGACTGGGCTTCCTGAGGGCAGGCCTTGGTTGTAAAGACTGAAGCAAAGAAGGTATTCAGTACTTCGGCCTTCTCTGCATCCCCTGTCATCAGGGCATCCTCTGTGTTCAGCAGCAGGTCCACTAATCTTCCTTTTGCTGCCAATGTACCTGAGAAACCCCTTCTTATTTTCCTTAACTTTCCTGGCTAGGTTTAATTCTAGAAGGGCTTTAGCCTTCCTGGTTACACCCCTCCATGCTCTGGCAAAGTTCCCATACTCTTCCCAAGAAATCAGGCCGTTTCCATCTTTCATAGATAGCTGCTTTGTGCCTGAGTTGTCCCAGCAGATCCTTGTTCATCCATGGAGGCCTCTTGCCTCTTTTTCCTGCTTTCCTACATGTGGAGACACATTTATTCTAAAGCATGGAGGAACAGCAGACAGAAGGACTATATGAAATTTTATGAGTTGAAAACTAAAGAAGAGATATCTGCATTAAGAATAGGATGTATAGGAAGACAAGATTTCCTAAGAAGGATGCGAGGGCCAAGCAGTTAGAGTTCCTAGGGTAAAACTAGACAGGCTATCAGTTAGAGGCAAAATTACCTTTGGAAATAGAAATGTAGTGTGGTAATAATGAAGCTGTGACAAGAGGGGGCAGGAATACTCCACAGTGTTTGAGGTTACACTGAGATTCACTGAAAGCAGAGGAGTGGAAAAGCCATCAGCCAGAGAGGTGACAATTCAGTGTATGAAAGACAGTGTTACAGATTTGCACTGATGTTAACTTGATGTTCTATACTGAATGTGATTTAAATCACTGCATCTTAGTGTATCTGGAGACTGGAGATAATGAAGTTTTTCAGAAGTTCAGGACTGTATGCTTTGAGTGCATTCTCTGCTCTTTTTTTTGTGGATTATGGAAGAGCTGCTACCATCAGTAGCAACTGATGTTAAAACAACAAAAAAGGTAAACTTTTTTCAAAGTTTGCCTGGCATCCTCTGACAGCATTGTGGGTAGTAGTATTTTGAGCATTCAGTTTATCCTGTCAGAGTGACCTTGTAGCTTAGTCTACTTATTAAGAAAACAAAGGATAGGAATATAGAATACAAAAAGTGATGGCACTGTATTTCAGCCCACTGTCAAGCTTCACTGGATGTGTTCACTTTAAGATTTTTTTTTTTTTCCTGCAAATTCACAGTACAAATTTTGCCAAGCTTTGAGAGTTTATTCCTACGAAGTTTCCATAACTGAGTGGAATTAATGAATGGAAAATGTCATAGTAGAAAAATAGCAGGCCAAAGTATTATTTCAGCTTGTGTTTTATATATGTTTCAGTGTATTGAGTGTGACCTGATAGGTATTGGAAGAGCAGTATCCACACTGAAATTTTAAGGAATACTGAATATCGACTGCTTATGTGCAATTAAAGTGCACCCAAAGCTCTTGGTTTTTCCTATTCTTCTACTGTTCATGTACATTCAAGAGCTATAATTACGTGAGTCATGTGAACTAACTGCAAATGTCTGGGTTGTTCTGGAGGAGTGCTTTGTGGTGTGTTTGTAGACTCTGTTGAACCACCTCCAGGCTGACATGGACAGCTTCCCTTGGGTATCACTAGCAGTTAGCCTTGTAGGCTTGCTCCAGCAGAGCCTGGGGATGGTTTCACACACTTGTAATTGTCATTAGTGTTTCACATGAGTGGTTTGGAACAAATTATCTTGTCTTGAGCTAATCCTGTCCTCAAGGCTCATTAATACTTCCTAATGAAAGAATTACTTTCTTTAAACATTAGGAAGAAACATTTTTTAAAAAGGAGCAGATGAAGCAGTAGTTCCTATCAAAACTGAGTTGATTAGTATTTTGAGTAATGCGAAGAAAATACGACTCTTAGAGTCATAGAGTCCTGTTCGCTTACAGGTGAGTGGCTGCTCTACCACGTATATAGGGTTCAACATTGCAAAGGCAGTTGTTCTGATTCTCCAGTGGGAATGTACTTTTGACTCAGGTGCATTTGCTTTTCTACTTGGTTAAGGCACTTGTGTTTCATGCAGCAGATGAGAGTCAAAGACCTGACAGCCTCTATTTGTGTGTCTCTGATATTACACATACTAATAATCTGGATTTTTATTCTTTCATGGCTACAATACATTGGAAAACAGTGGATTTTCAATGGCAGTTGAGTGTATAACTTCATTGAAGAATTGCAGAAGTTCTCCTACTCCTTAAAAAGTAAATTTATTATTCAGGCAGATTTAGTCATTTCTTATTGCATTATTGGAAAAAGGATCAGCTAGCTTAAACATGGCACACATATTTTTCAGGAGAAGTTTCATTTTTGATGGCTTTCCAAAGCTTGTCTGTAAGCAGTTTCTTTTGTTTCCAAACACTGGCCTTTAATTTCTAAGAATTCCAATTTAGGATTGCTTCTGTGTGTTATCATTACAAAAGTTAATATATTGTTAAAGTATTTTCTCTAATTTTCAAAGCTAAATGTGATTTTCTCAGCGTAACCTCTTGAATAAAGCAGTTGGGTTTTTTTTCTATTCTTAGGTTTGTTGTTTGCAGAAAAAAAATCCCCAATTACTGATTTTTAAAATCCGTCAGATCATTTTAGCAGGAAATTTGCATGAATTTAACCCTTAACAAGCGAAACAGTGTTTAAAGCACAGTACACAGGTTTTAACTGTATTTCTTACTTCAGTCTCTTTTTTTTCCATCTAATTCAGGATGTAGCAAAGTATTCCCTATATTGAAACTCAGCTTGTTAACCCGGTGTTCAATCACAGTGCTGTGGTGGGAGTATTAATATGCATAAAAATTTATTTGGAGTAGGAATTTCCAGCAGCATAGTCATGGATTCAATCTTAACGATGAATCATTTAGAGTCTTTAAGGATTCAGTCTCAAGGCTCATAAAAAAATATCATCAGTCTTCATTCAGTGCTGAGGTAGCCCCGTTCAGTGTCCACCTATTGGAGTAAAGTCCTTTCCTATTGACTGATGATGCCTAATGAGATGTTTAATAGAATAATTTCTGGTTAACTGTTTCTTGACTCAATCCTCTTGAGCAGAGCTAGGAAGAAGTGCATGAGATAAATAGGAAATTTGGAAGGCATGGAAAGATCTCTTCAAAGCACACCTGATGGTGGTCTGCATATGGTAGTATTCAGTTGGCTTTGCTCACACACATAGTTTTGAGAATATTGCTGGCATAACCTATGGAACTCGCTGAACTTGCTTATGATTTGTTGCATTAGATTGAGTTTAAGTTGAAGAAATTATTTTGCATAGTTTTTCCCCATGAAAATCTGTTGAGTAAACCTGTCCTGATAGAAGTAATCCTACTTCTGCAACATAAGGAAGACTTGCTAGAAATCATTTGGACCAAAAGTTAATTAAAATGGAAGATTTCTAGTGCCAAACCACAGCTGCTTTCTAGTGTCTGTAATCTTGCTTTAAACTGATGAAAATACATATGTTCTACATCTGTACTGGAGAGTTCAGCCTTGACATTCCTTCATCCCATGCAGTATTTGTGAAATAAAAGAAAAAAAAGAGAGGATTGGATATGCTTCATACAGATGGGATATTTAGTCAGCTTGGAAAGGCTTCCACCACGGTTTCAGTGCTTGGTAACTATCCCTGACCACCTGTGTTCCATTTAAATTGATAACTAGTTGTGACTTACTTTGCTCTTATGTCAGTTGGTTACTGGTCTACTGTGGAGAACAAGATGGAGAGAAAAGATACTGGAAAACATAAAGAGCAGTTAACACTGCAGCCTCTTATCCTTACCTTTGAAAAGCACTGCACTTAGTCCAGCCACAAGATTGACATTTAGTATCAGTTTTTGCCTTCAGGTGCCTCCCTCTGAGAGCTTTCCCCTTGAGTTTTGCTCAAAGGGGATATCCATAATGTATTCTGTCCTTTCAGGTTCCTAGTCCCTTTTTGTTTAACAACGGGAATCACTCAGTTTTGGAAGTATGTTGAAAATAGACTCTTTTAGCCGTCAGAGGTAGTGAAATGATGATTGCAAACAGAACAACTTCTAGTTTCCATGCAGAACTGTAACGGTTGTAGGATATTTTTTTTTTCCTTCAACTGGCACTTGCAATCAATATCAATATAACAAATATTGTTTATCATACAACTCTGAGCCAGTGTTGACAACTAGAGCTGTCAAAATAAGGTGAGATAAGATAAACTTAGTCTTTTACTTGACACATGAAACTATATAGATCTGCTTATAATATTTATTGTGTCTCTCCTTTTTTATCGTAATGGCTGATTCCCTTTCTTTTAGCTCTAAACATAGCTGAAACCTAGCAGTTTTAAATATGAATAGTAGATGTTGCCAAAGTAAATTGCATTGACTTGGGTGTTAAGTAAAGACTCTCAGGCTGCATATGTTGATTTAGGTTATGCTTATTCCTTGACTCTTGTGTGCTCTGTTCCCTTCTTCCTGTGCCCGTGTGTGTAAATCTAAATTGGAGTCAAGTATTTCACGGAAACACTGCTGGGTCAGATAACTGATACAGTTGTCAGGTGAACACACTTCAGGGTATTTCCCATTTAGTTCAGGTCTCCTGTAGTGCAAAACATCTCAATAGCTCCGTATCTCAGCAGAAACTACAAACACAATCTGAGGTTCCAGGCAGATTAACCCCTCGTGTTGCACAGAAAAGCAAGTCAGAGCTGGACTCCATAGGTCAGGAGCATAAACATTAGGGATCAAAATGCAGTCTTGAGTGCTAAGATTTGCTTATTCCATTTAGAAAATATTTCTGACATGTCAGGCTTAGTGACTGGCTTTTCCCAGGTGATTCCTTGAAAGCTGCTAATAGAGGGGAGAATAAGAAGCTGACATACTTAGACGAACGCTTTCACTTTGTAGTTCTGAAATAATTTGTATAAATTGCCAGGATTTTTTTCTACATCAGAGATGTAGACATTACTGTCATACCAAAATTTATGGAGTAAAATTATAGCAACCATTGTCTAAAATGGGAAGTAAATGGGATCAGAATAGAAAAACAGGCAGTGAGATGACAAGTTACCTTTCACTGTAGATCCGAAATATCAGCAGGTAAACAACAGTATAAGATTACAACTTCTTCCTCCTTCATAGGAAACATCCTCAGTGGCCACAGTTGAGAAGGAATTTGAGAAGGTAGATAGTGTGCTACACCAGAAATTACAGTGCCCTGAAGTCATAGACTCTTCATGAAAGGGAGCACAGCCTCAGACTTCATCAGTGAGTATGAGGCAAATGATGACTGCATGCTTTTTCAGAAAACCAAATCCAAATATTTTAATAAATCATAAGGAGAAAGCGACATGAAAGCTTTGACACTCTTTTATTTTTTTATTAGTTAAACCCCAAACTCCAGCGTAGGTTTGCCTGGGATTGCAAAGATCTATTAGTGCTGCCGTGAAGTCACAAAGTGGCTGCAACTGTATAAAATGCAATTAAATGGTCTAGATCAGTCTTAACTGTTTATGAATTATTTCTTTGGCATATAATACAAAAGAGTTCATCGTGCCACTGAACCTGCATCTGTTCTGTGAATAATGCCTAGGTACTGATTTGAGGTTGAGTATCCTTAATTGTGTGTTCTGTTTTGGTAAAGATATGCTGTGAATGCCTTGTGATTTCATGTTTTGTCTCTCTGTTCCTACCATAGTCAACTGGGTGTTCTTAAGTATCAGCAAGACAGAAGTAATGATTTGTCTCTGATGCAAAACCAAAACTCTCTGAATAGCTCAAAACCCTTGCTAAGCACCTTAGTCCTGATGTGCCAGTTGTTTGTGTACAGTCTTGCAGAATGCAGCCTCGAGGGCATGGGCATTCTTTCTACGTAGAATTAGATTATGCAACAGCTATTATATCATAGCTTTGCTGTCTATAGAAGTGGTAGGGAAACTTTGCAGGATACTCCTAATATTATAAAACAAAGTCCTCTAAGGAGGAAAACATGCCAGAATTAACACTAGTTTTTGCCTTTCTTAAATTCCTGGTTAGATACACTCTTAACATCTGCTTCTTCCTTACATTATTACCTGAACATTCTTACCAGTCTCAGGAACTAGCATTCTTTTCTCTCTGTAGTGGTTTTTTCTGGCAAGGTTTTGAGAGTGGGGAGCTCCAAGGGTGGCTTCTTTAAGCAAAGAGTTGCCAGAAGCTTCTCCTGTAGCTGATAGGGCTAATGCCAGTCAGTCAGTTCTAAGATGGACTTGCTGCTGACCAAGGTCTGGTCAATTAGGGGTTAAGGTAACACCTCTGTGAATAATGTACTTGAGAAAGGGAAGAAGTTGCTGTGCAGTGTGAAGAAGTCAGCAGCAGAAGAAGGGAGTGAGAATGTGAGAATGTCTCCGCAGACACAAGTCAGTGGAGAAGGAGGGGTGGAGGTGCTCAGGCACTGGAAGAAAGATTCTTTTATGAACTATTGTGAAAACCATAGTAAGGCAAGTGTCCCTCTGCAGTCCATGGAGGTCATGGTGGAGAAGAGATTGACCCACACCAGAGCAGGTAGATGCCTGAGGGAGGCTGTGACTCTGTGGGAAGCCCACACTGGAGCAAGTTACTGGCAGGACCTAGGAGACCGTGGAGAGAGAAGCCCATGCCAGAGCAGACTTGCTGTCAGGATTTGTGATCCTGTGAGGCACCCATGTTGGAGCAGTCTTTTCCTGAAGGACTGTTTCCCTGTGGATGACCCACATTCAGACAATGTGTGATGCAGCCCCTGTGGGAGGCCCCATGCCTGAGCAGATCATGAGGAACTGTAGCCAGTGGGAAGGACCCCCATTGGAAAAGTTTGTGGAGGACCATCTCCTGGGAGAGGGACTATAGCAGTGGGAAGTGTGAGGAGGCTTCCCCCTGAGAAGCAGCAGTGGCAAAACCCATCTGTAATGAACTGTCCATAACCCTTATCCCCCTGTGCCACTGAGATGGAAGGAGGGAGAGTCCCAGGAAGAATGAGAGGTGGGGGGAGATGTTTTACGATTTGTTTTTATTTCTCATTTTCCCTGCTCTGTTTTGATCTGTAATAAATCAAACAATTTTTCTACAAATTGAGTCTGTTTTGCCCATGACACTAACTGTTGAGTGATTTCCCTATCCTTATCTTGATTCACAAACTGCTCGTTATATTTCTCTCTCCCCTATCTGGTTTAGGAGGGGAGTGACAGAACGACTTGATGGGCACCTGGCACCCAGCTAGGGCTAAACCACCACACCGTCCACATTGAGTTCATGCATATCACAGAATCACAGAATTGTAGGGATTAGAAGGGACGTTTAGATATCATCTAGTCCACCCCCCTCCTAAAAATTATTTTCAGTGCTTTCACTGTCTAACTCTGCAGTTGCAAAGAAGGGTCCAGAAACAACTATTTTTAATGGAGTTTTGCATGAGAGGAAGTACTTAATCTTGTTTTCTTATGTTGTTAAAACCACAGCAGGGTAAGAATCTGAATGTGGCAAGATTCAGTGTCATTTATTAGACTGAATGATGTATTTAGCATGAGCAAGTAAGCTTAGGCTAAAGAAATGGAATAAACTGTTCTACTTTTTCCCTATGCTGTGGTGTGGTATGTTCATTATCCAGTCTGCTCTGTAACAAATTCAGGAGCTGCTTTGCTGGTATGAACAAGTGAAGGTAGCACAGCATCAGTCCATGCAGTTTGATGCTGACTGAACAGTGCACAGCTGTGCTCCCATTCTGGAACCAAACACATCCTATGCTGTTCTCCGTGTCAGCTTTCTAGTGGCTGCAAGTAACATCAGAGAGTCTCGTGAATAGCAGGGTGTAGAGTGTGATGTATATAGGCATATGTTGCTTGTATCTATTCTGCTGTGAAGAGGGTTGTTGTTACAGAAGGAAGTCTGTAATTGTCAAAAGAACAAGTGCTGTGTGAGGAAATGATATCAGTATGTTGGAATGGATTGTGTTTGCGAACCAGGAGATCTTTTATATTTATTACCTTAAATAATAATATTTACTTTAGAACAGCTTCTAGAGGTCCTTCCTGAGGCCAGGCTAGGCACTGATTATGTAGAAGTGGAGACCAGGAGTAGCCTGAAGCAAATAAAAAAAAGAGGAAAAGGAGCTATAAAGTTATCTGCCCAGGAATTTACACTAGGAAAGAGAAATTTAGGAGAAGAACCTCTGAGCCCATATGTGCATTCTTTATGTTGGATTGTACCCTTTCTCCAGCACAGGGTGTGCCAGTTCCTCCTAAGCTGTGATGGAGACATTTCTCCCAGCCTGAACTTGTAGACTGTGAAGACTGAGGCAGGTAAAATAAAACACCAAAAGGTGTCTGAAGAGGCAACAGTGAAGGAAGTGGGGAGAGAAAGACCATGCTAATACAATGTAAATGCATAACTCCACATTCTTGGGAGAGTTTTGCTGAAACATTGACTTCTAAGGAAAATATTTGGGGATTGTTATTACAGGAAATAAATTTCATGGTATTTTTAAGTTGTACCTATAAAAAGCTAGAAAGGATACTGAGTAGACAGTACTGGTCTGGTGAGTGGGCCCTGCAGCTGTGTTGGCTTCACAAGTGTTTTGCATGTGCTGTTCTTAAAGAGCAAAGAGAATGAAAGGGGAGAAAAAAACACAACAGAAAAACCTGTGGTCCCCCTCATCTTCCAAACCATGAGAATTTCCCCCTTTTTTTTGTAATAATTGTATCAAGTATGATTTGAATTTTTCCGTTAAATGTTTGAGATAATTAGTAAAGACTTCAATGCCAAGGCACAGCTGTTGAGAAAATCAGGCATAAAAAGAGCTCAACAATATTTGCAAAGTGAGATTGAGTTATGTAAATTCTAGCTACTGAATTTGTAAGCATGGAAGCCCAGGAGAACGGAACTGGAAAGCTCTCAATTACATTGGAGAGAAATAGTCATTTGTGTTATAAGGCGAGGCCGTGCTTGGCAATTTGCTTTTGAGCGTGCAAATCACATCATGGATATGTCTACTTGCTTTTTCTATTTTGGTGTGCAAGTCAAGTGGCTGAAAATTTCAATCTTTAATGATTTCCTCTTGTCCGCTCTAACAAACAGCTGCACAAAGTTGTCCAACACCATTTGAAGTATTTACTGACCAGTGTTCAGCTGAGATGAAAAGGCAGACACTTAATCTAACCTCCTCGGATGTCTCAGTGTTTGCACTTGCAAGTTTTCTTTTATGCAGTCTTTGAGCAAGTGCAGAACAAATTAATGTTGCAGTTTAACACTGACTGACCTTTTGAGAATAATTACTGCTAGGGAACTCTTGAGGCACATTTTGAATAGCTGTTTGCTGTAGACTACGGTACATAGGAAAAAAAACCTGTTCAGAATTACATTTAAGTATTAATCTGCACGGTATCTGAGGAAATTCACCCTTGTGAATTAAGTGCTGAGCTGCCTCAACTTGTCTAATAATGGTTGAGACCAGAAGATCAGCCTAGTGAAAGAGATGAAAACTAGAATTTTTTAGGTCAGTTTTGAAATTAAAGCCTGCCTCAAAGCACAACGGAGGTTCAGATCTGAGTGGAAGTGATTTCACAACTCAGCATGAGGGCCCACATCTAGCTTGTGTCAGCTGGAAACATGACCCAACCAATAGATAGTAATTCAGGTTCCTGAAGTCATTATGACATAGTTTCTTTTAATCTGCTCAATTACTTTCTACCTGGGGCAATTGTTGCAAGATCTTCAAAAGCGTACTTTCACAGCTCTCTCTTTGAGAAAAACAGTTGGTCTTCAGGGAAATCTATTAGGGAATAGCCTACAACAGCCTATTGAAAGACAGGAGAAATGTATGAAAATGAACAATTACTGACAGGACTAACTCAGAACACTTTAATAGGCAACTAAAACTATAAATATATACTACATTGTGATCCTGTATGTTATTGCTCCAATGGTTTCTGCTACATTGAGCAAAAAATAGCCAAATATGTTACATCCCATATCCTTCAGTAAAGCTTGTTTTCAGTGAAGGTCTTTCTCCTATGAATCAATTATTTTTTTACTGATATATAAAGGACTGCAGATACTTGACCTGTGTGGTGCCCAGAGGAATCTCAAGACACTTGTTGACTGGTATATCACCTGAAGAGGTTGTCAAGTTCTTAAATCAGCTGACATTTGTGAGTCAATATGGCTGTATGTTATTAAGCCAAGTGTTGTTTGTAGTCAAAAGCAGTAAAAAATCAACACTTTTAGCCTCAGTTGGTTCAAGTCCACTGTTTTCAAGAGCACAGGTACGCTAGGTTAAAGATGAGATGTAGAGACAGTAGTAAAGCAATTGTGTTGACTCACGTGGTGCATTTGGGAGAGTCAGAAATAGAAATGATGTCTCCTTAACACCAAGATATGTGCTTAAACAAAAACCAATTTGTTTTCCATCATCCAAATCCCCAAGTGCTCTTTTGGAAAAATATCTAGAACAGCAACTTTTCATTTGAAATTCTGCATGCATAGCAGACACCTTAACTTATGTGCAACAAATCAAGATAAAAATTGCTGTTGCATACCTCTTGATTCTGCCACATGCTGCAGGCCATGATTTTGACAGATGCGTCTTTCCCTAGAGAGTGAATTTAGTTCATCAGTCTTAGGTTAAATTTGAAGGATCTGAGGTAAAACTCCAGGGCCCCATCCATTAGCCACCAAGCCCATAGAGTCTGCTTTAAAACAATGCAGTGGGAAATATGACCCAATGCTTGGGAATTGAACGAGTGCCAATGCTCTGTAGCACTACATTCATTATGTCATACCACACACATCTGATAAGAGAAGACATAATGCTGTTGGATAAGTTCTTGTATACAAGAACTCTACAGGTCATGTAGAGAGAGCTGTTTTTTATTTAATAAGTGAGGTATGCAGGTGCTAATTTCAACCATATGTACATGAGACCAAAGCCAATGTTGGTTACACCACAGTGAACTGATGGTTTTGTGTTCCTGGGGGGCTAGAAGGAGGTTGGTTTTAGATTATTCTTTATTTACTGAAGTATTCAGACAGCCACGTGTTATATTGCTTGAACTCTTTATTTCAGTGTTACTCAAGAAATTATCTTCCTCTATTTCCTCTATCAATCAGAAGCCTTTTTGTTACTATTTTATTTTAGAAAACATTTCTGAGAGAGGTTGAATTGGTACTGTAGTAGGAGAAGGTTGCCTGGCTGAACCAGATCTTGCCCTCCGGATCACTGGCATTTGTCTTGTGTTGTCTCTTCATTGAGGCCAGGGGTTTGACTTGGAGAGGCTCTCACACAGGATGCCCATTTGCAGACTTAGTTCAAGCCTTGCTGCTCTTAGTCTCTCCAGTGACACAAGAGCTGGACTGTGGTGTGGTATAGGCATGAGCTGCAGAGCTAGTGCAAAGTAGGCAATACTTAATTACGGATATACCTTTTGTGTACTTTTATCTTGATTTTATATGGAGAGAACTACCCCATCTGAAATGTATCTTTATAAATAGCACTATCCTAATGCCTGATTAGGAAATGCATATATATAGTTTTTTCTTGCCTTTCTTATACTTTTCTTCAGAAACATGTCTTAACTATTTGCATTATGTGCTAAATTTTGAGTAGACGTACAAGAGACAAGTGGCTTGCATCAGAAAGCTGCATGTTGCTTTTGGTCTGCAAGGGTGGCCAGTCCAGGAGTACATTCCAGATTCACTGGGATCATGGGGAGGAGATGTAACTCCACACATTGAGGTTATGTCACACTCAGGGTTAAATTTACTATATTGCAATTGGATCTGTCAGTGCTGTAACATAAGGTGACACTGAGTGATCAGTTATCTCTGGTGAACTTAGGCAACTTAAATGTGTAAGGCTTAGCTTCAGGATAATTGTTGTTCCAGAGGAGCAGGAGAGGTTGCAGACTTCACATCGAAAGTGCTTCTTGGTGGCCTTACCCAAACTGTCTTTTTTGTTTTGGTTGTTTTGGGCAATTCCATCCTTTCCTGATACAATGGGAGGACTGAAGTGTTCAATCTGCAGATTTATTATTGACAGAAATCCTGGAGTAAGACTTCAACATGACTGTTCTGAACAATGCTTTCACACATGGACTGTGGGTGGATATTGTTACGTTTTGGTGTATAGAGTCATAGAATCTTTCTGGCTGGAAAAGACCTTTAACATCATCCTTGAGTTTGAACCTCATTAAGAGGTTTTTGTACTCTTAATGAATGTTAACCTAGCAGCATTAATGGAGTGCTCTTGGATTTCTGCTCATCTTTCCTTTTTCACCTACTTCATAATATTTGTGTATTCTAGGAATATTCTTTTTCTGTTACTGCATAGCATAATAGGAAGAACTGCACTAATGCTTGCCCAAAACTTTGATACCTTTTCAGTGCTCATTTGGAAGCCTGCTATTTGACTTGGAATCATTAAAAATGGCAAGGTCGCCTTCCCAAATGGATCTGAATTGACCAAATCAGAAGTTATGGTAGTTGACAGAGTTGGGAACTGAGCTATTGTTAGTGCATTTAGCAAGCTTGTATATAAAAGACTTGTTTAAAATAGTTGTAATTTTACTCTATAGTATGAAAAACAGTTTCACCAGAAGATAGTAATAGTCTTGCTGCAATAATAAAAAAATAATCAATTTTGAGATAAATGTTGAAATGCAAACTAGGCTTGTAGAAATGGGTGGCCAGAATAAAATCTATTCTTTAAAACATGCATTGGGGGAATTGTAGGTGAGCATATCTGAAGGCGCTGTATTGTATCCAAAATGAATGGAGGTTTTACTTGCTGAACACACTTCACTCATCTATGGTTTCACCTTTTTTTTTTTTCCTTTTAAAGGTTGTTTTATTGTCTATCTGAGCTCTGAGTCACTCTTCAATGTCTGAGCTTTGTTCCTGTGTTTGGGATCACAGGCAAATGTTTGTGACCAATCCAACAGCACACCTGTGTTCAAGCCTTCAATTTCCTGGTTGTTCCATTCAGGCTGTGATCTGGATATTCTGGGCTCCATGGTGATCTTTTTTTTTCTTTAATTTTATTTATTTATATAGATATAGATAGTCCAAGGCAACTGCTGTGGTTCTGATGGTATTGTAGCTATCAGGTGGGAAACTGTTCTGCCTTGCTGCTTGATAGTCCATTGTGTGGTGTGTACAACACTTCTGCTAGTTTTTCCATAATAGCTACAGAATCACCATCTCAGCTGACACGAGGTTGTGTTCTCATCATGCTACAGAAACTCAGCTTCGTATTTTGTCAGGACCAGGAGCTCTCATTCCTCCAGAACTAATGCTGAGCATACTCTTTTTTTTTTTTTCTGTTTTTATATTGGAATAGACAAAAGAAGCATTGAAATCCACATTAATGTATTCTCCAAGAGGTAGTTTTTTTACCAAATCCTAGGGATATGTCAGTTGCCAGCAGTTTAAGTTTGAAACAATGAGCTTGAAATATAACTTGTATTCTTCTGTAGTTCCTTGAAACCACACTTTCTGCCATATCATCTAAAATAGCAAAGAGAAGGTTAAGGACAACAGCAGTGAAGGTTGTTCTGAGAAGACTAGTTTGCCCTTTTGTTTTCTTTTGGTGCAGGTGATCCACTTCATAGAAGCTATCATTTCCATAGGCAAAAGGGTGGAATCTCTAGTTTTGTGTCAAACATGCTCATTGTGGTTACTGAAAGAACTAAAAGCTGAATGATGAAGTGAGAGCTAGCAATGCAAGTGCTTTTAATTTACTGTAATTGGTAACTTATATGTAGACTGATGAATTTAATGAAGATAGAATATGTGTTCAGCTTGAAGTTGGTTGTGCTTATTCAAACCATCAATGGGAAGGTATTTTTGATTTGTGATTTACCTCTCCTATATCCAGATGTAGAGAAAGTACCTTCCACATCAGCCCATAGTGCTGTGAAGGTGTAATATCAAGTCTTTGAGTCCTACCAGCTATATTGCTTTGTTACCTATATAATTACCTTGCCAAACACACAAGAGTTGAAAGAAACAAAATCTAAATGCCTGTGTAGTAGGTCAGGTTTTACCTAAACAGCATTATTAAAATGCCTGTATCTTGGATTCCTATCAAACAACTCCTAGTCATCTTTTCCCAATGTCAGTGTGATTTACACAGGGAGATGTAAACAGGTTCTTCTCTTTCAAAATATGCTTTGTTGTGGGCTTTTTTAGTGGAGTTTATATTGATGAGTGCTCTCAGATGTGTATATGCATTTGATGTCTGTACAATGATTTGATAATGAATGTATTTCACATACAGGTGACAATTCTGTCTAAATGAAAGAGTGGATTATGTTTCAGTCTTGTTTCTCTTGGGTTTTTTGACCATTGTACAATTGGAGTTTAGGCCTCTCATCTTTCTCAATGAAAAAAACAAAGCAATGAAAGCCAGTGATTTGTGTTCTCAAGAGATGTCTAGTTTTACGAGAAGGAATTAATTGAAATTGGTCAAAAATGCAAGTATGTTTTGAAACTTGCTGTATTGCTTCCCTGTGACCTCTGCTTTTTTGGGTTAATTTTTGGACAGGGACATATGAAATTGATGGCTTAAATTAGACTCCAGCAGAAACAGCATAGGTATAATTTTCCAAGGAACACCTCAGGAACGTTTGTCACAGAATGCTACCTCTCAAGCCTCATGTTGATGTTGCTTACTCTCATTGGTGTACATAATCTTGACTGACAGTGGAGTAAGTAAAATTAGAAAACTTCCTGATGGAAGAGAGTAATTGATTCCTTGACAAATTCCTTATACTGGTTATGAGCAGAGGGATCCTCTTGTTTTTTTCTTCAACGAACCTTCTGATTGCCATCAAGAAAATGAGGCAGCAGAAGGCTTAAGTTTTCTTAAAAGCTTCCAACTGGAAACATCTCCTACTAATACCAAGACCTCTTGGTTTTGACAAAGGAACACCTACTTCATCTGATGGTTTTCTACAAACTCCATCTCAAAAACAAGATCATGGTGTCCAGCCGTGACCAAGTCTCCTCAGTTTTCTTTCACATTATTATTAAAAAATACAACAGATATGTTGCTGAGAGGCAAAGGCAGATTCACATAGACAAACAGGAAAATGTCTTTTATGAGTGTTTTCACATAGATTTTATACCAGTGGTATTTTGTTGTTTTTGTTTTGTTTTGTTTTGTTTTTTACTTTTTTTTTCTTCAGAATGGCAATGTGACTTGATTTTATTAGAGTCCAGGACCCTGCTCAAGAAATAGCGGTGTTTAAAAATCCTAATTATTGATAATTATGCCGCTATAATGTATTCTAACCATACCTTGAAGTCTGTTGGGCTTTACCCTAGTACTAAGCAAGCTCCTGGAGCTCCCTGTCTGACCTTTTGGGAGTGTGACTGTAGTGGTTTTGTCAGTGCCAGGTTTTGGTAGTGCAGAGAGACTACAGGGGTGGCTTCTTTAAACAAAGAGCTGCCAGAAGCTTCCCCTGGAGCTGATAGGGCTAATGCCAGTCAATTCTAAGATGGACCCCACAGCTGACCCAGGCCTGACTAATTAATGGCTGAGGTAACACCTCTGTGAGTAACGTATTTGCGAAGTTGTTGAATAAATTAAACCTTTTTCTCCCCAAGCTGAATCTGTTTTGCTCATGACGCTAATTGCTGAGCAATCTCCCTGTCCTTATCTTATAACAAACAACTTGTTATATTTCTCTCTCCCCTGTCCAGTTTAGGAGGGAGAGTGATATTATGACTTGATGAGCACCTGGCACCCAACCAGGGCTAAACCACCACACTGTCATACCCTCTGTCAGCAAATCCTTCTCCCTAGCAGTGAAAGACTGGGAGAGCCAAGGGCCCGTATTTATTCTTTTTTAACAATAGCTATCCTCAAATGCACAGTTTACCAGGCTGCCTTAGTATGTGCACACTGTTTATGAGAGAGCTCCAAACTATTGCCAAAATATGAGTATATGTTATGAAAACATGGCAGATATTTTGTATCTGGCATTCGTTTTTAAATCTAAGGATAGGACGGCCCAATTTATATAAAAACCTTCTACAGCTCTCCACAATTAAGTGCATTGAATGCAAAAATAAGGAGTAACTCAAGTCCTTGTCCACCCAAGCTGCTGGGAATGCTTCATTAACTGGGTAGATCAGCAGAGGTGAAATTGGTACCACATACCTTGTCTCTGTACTTTCTCCGCAGATAAATAACACTGATCTTGCCTTCTCAGGTGCTATCATCAAAGGCCTTTAAGTTTTGCAAGGATGTGTATGTGGTGGGCTTACAGCTGCCTCTTCAGAAGCCAACTCAAAAGAAGTATAACTTTAATAAAATTACGTATCTGTCTGTTTCACTAGTGGTTTTTGGAATTAAATGTAGTGATCTCTATCAAATCCCTAGTTACTAAGTTACCCTAGGAAAAGTATTTGACTAAGTTTATATTAATTTCTATCTCTGTCATGTCCTTTTTGAAGTTTTTATAGGAAAACCCCAAGAAAACAACAAAACTCCCCAAACTCTACCATATTTCAGTTGATTTTTTTTTTTTTTAACCTGAAGTTCATGGCAAAGAACTAATAAAAAAAACCCCAAACATATCTCCTTATGTCCCTACAGATCCAACTTGAAGCAAAATTGTAGGGAAAAAAAGCTTTCTGCTGTACTTTCTGTGGAGACAACTCAAAACAGTTTGGAAAAACTGAAAAACCATCCCTCTGTGCATAAGCGAGTTGAAACGTCTGGCATAAATATATAGCAGAATGAAGGTGTGCATGACTTATTAGTTCATTCTGTAGCTTTTGTAGGAGAACAGATGTTGGCCAAGCAGCACTTTGTTCAAAAGATCTGAGATCAGGTTGTTGATGCCGTTCCACCAGAGCTGGTTGGTAGATCTGTGCTTTCAACTGCCTGTTGGCATTGAATGGGCCAAATGACTCAACATCCTTGAGAAACTGTTTTCTGTTTTGCTGATTTCTCACATGTTTAAAAACACAATCCCTGTAAAGCAACAACAAAAAAGGTTATGAAAATGTCTTTTTTGTTTTCAGAACTACTTGTTCACTTCCAAAATACTGATCCATTATCCAAGTAGGAATGGCACCCTTCCCTTCTTTCACGTTGCTTTTTGAGGAGGTGTGCCTCCTCACTCGAGTGCCAAGTTTGACACTGTGGTTAGTTGAGGAGCATGCACAGGGAATCACAGAATCAGCTCTTCTGCTTTCCTATTTGACTTCAGTTTCAGGAAATCAAGTCAGAAGTGGAATGACATCTTTTCTGGAAGAGAAGAAAAAGGAGACATCTCCGGTCAGCTGGATCTTTCTCCACCATACTTCAGACACACAGTTGGAAAAGATGATATGTAAAGGATGAGACTGTTCTGTTCTTGGAGGGCAGAATGAGGGTGGATAGTTAAATGATATTCATTACAGTTGAAAATGAGTAAATGCTGTTATTCATGGATAGTCTTTAAGGAGACTGCTGACTTAAAGCTAGCTTGGGATGCCTTTGGCCTGATTTTCTCCCTTTGCTGAAAGAGAAGTTGATAGCAGGAAATGGTTCATTTGTTCATCCTCCTTTGATCCTCAAACTTTTGAGGATCCCAGGCATTTGCTTGCTAACCCTTGAAGTGAACCAAAGAAGACCCCTAGTTCAACTTTTCTTTTTCACTTGACAGAAATGCTCTTCAGATCTTTTCCTCACCCTAGGATGTCTCTTCATCCTCTTCTTATCATGATTGGAAAGAATGAGATACTTGAAGCTGAGATTTAGATATCTCTTTTGCTTTGTGTGGTTGGACTGAAGAAATAATTGAAGTGACCTCTAGGTTAGGATATATGTGCGTGTCCAGAAGAGAAAAGGAGCATGAAACATGAAATTTCCCTTTTTCTTTCTGTAAGTAATGAGTGTCTCCACAAGTACTGCATGTCTTAGGTTGACACTGAGTCTTTCTTGATCATGTTAGAGATTTTTATTGGCCCTGAGACTCTTATGCAGGGTCTTGTTCATAGAGATGTGTAGTGGGTCTGGGGTGGTGGTGATTTTCCACAGCAGCCCTGGCTTGCTGAGGAGGGGTGTGATAGAGCAGCGTAATGAGCACCTGACATGTAGCCAGGGTCAAAACACTACAAGATGTTAAAAGCAAACAGCAAGTGTTGGTGAGGAAGTCTAAGATATCCTTAGGCAGAAACGTACACCAGTGTTGGTGTGGGATGCCATGACTGGTGGGGAACATGTGTCCTGCAGAGAAAAAGTGCAAAGGAGAGTAGAATGTATGCTGAGGTACCTTTCTCATGTGGGAAAAGCTGTGACCTGAAGGAGTCAGGTGTTGTCAGCAGTGTATCAGAGTTAAAATTAACTAAATCCTTAGGAGAAATGCTGATCTGCCAGATGTCATATGGAAATAGCAGCAATACTATGTACTGTGATATTTGCTGTCAGTATCAATCTTGGGTAGTTTTAGATGTGTAGCTGTAAAAGCATAAGAATCCAGGCCTTGTAGAAATGTTGGTATGCTCTGAGCAGGAGTCTTTTATTGTATATCTTGAATGTACCATGTTCAGTTTCTATCTCTGTCGTGGTTTCAGCCCATCAGGGAACAAAAGACCACGATTAGCCTCAAGTACCGAAGACTTAAAGATTGCTAAAGGGCAGGGAGGGCTTAATTGCCGCTTAAGGTGCAGGACAAAACAGACCAGGCTACTCGGCTTGGGGAAGAAAACCAGAAAACAATTTAATACCAACTAAAACACAAAACCCCAAAAACCAGAACCAAAACAA
>WBNH01007554.1:284078-484581 GCA_013401255.1 Urocolius indicus
CTGCCTGGCACCTCAAATTCCCATCCCTAAATAGTGATCGCAGAGGCGCCAGATTGGCCCAGCCGGGCCGGGGGTGGGTCTGAACCCAGGAGTCGGGGGAGAGTCTAAAAAACTTTTACCGGGTCTTCACTGCAACCCGCTCCCCCTGTTACTAAGCAAAAGCAACTCCTTGCTAAACCATGACAATCTCCTTTTTTTCCTGTGAGTTAGATTCTGTGCAATACTTGGCTTTGTCTGTTTCTTTGAAAAATCTGATGTCTCCATTTTGATTTCATGATGGTTCTAGTTCAAGGAGTATGTGAAGATCATGACATAGTGGAAAAAAAGCAGAAATGCCACACTTGTGGAAACCAGTGATGTCTGGGTGGACATGGATGAGGATACCCAGGAACTGGTTTGAATTTATCTTGTCTCTCTCTGTGCTCTTGAAATAGGCCAGGTGTAGTGCAACAACTTACTTGCATCCAACGTATATCTCTGATCTAATTATAGTAAAACTGCCTGAAATTACTGAGAATAGTTTTCTCTGAAAATTCAGTTTACATATTCTTTATGAAATAACAACTGTGTTGTTTGGAAACCACGGGTCCTTTGTCTATTTTCTTTTTGAAACCTCGGGACGAGGATGTTATTCAACATGTGGATGAGGTTAAAATAAGCTAATAACTCTGTAATCTGCAGGCATTTGGTCACGCGGAAATGCAAGAATGGTCGATTACATAAAGCATCAGGTGTGTATGTGATGAAGCTGCCATGCATTAAGCTTAACATTTGGACTAATTTTCAGATGTAAAGTATTATATGGGGATGTCTGCACTGATTTCTGTTGTTTATAATAAGAAATATATTTATGTAAATTGCTGGAATTCCAGCTCCTTGGGGTGCTCGGGCTGTTTCATATTGAGGACCGTAAATTCTCTGATCATAAACAAAAATAGTAAATAATGACACAAGCTACAGTCACTGACTGTGCTGGGATGCACACAGCTCCCTATACTCAAATGGTGCAGTTAGCTTGTGGAGACAAAAGTAGTACACACAAATTGCCTTATTGCCAGCTTTTCCTGTTTATTTTCACATGAAAAGGTTGGGACAGCTGAAATAAGTACTTGAGGGAGAAAAAGCCGATCTCCATCAGGTCCTTGTATCCCATTTGTACCCTGCAGCACCATAAAACTTTTCCACTTTGAAAAGCTGCTCATTTTCTGCACTCAGCGGCCCCAAACAACAATAATTTTGCTTCTGGCTGTCACTTGATATTGCAAACTTGGTGTGCTTACAGTGGAGCTTGGGAAGTTGCACATGGAGCGCATTCTTTGGAATCCTCTTTGTTTTATCATTGCAGAACAACCCACAAAGATTTGTACTATTGCACCTGAATAAATAGTGCTGTGCACTTCACCCATTGAGGTCAGTGCACGTGGCTTGCAAGGGGGCATTCTTCGGCTCTT
The DNA here is from genome assembly GCA_013401255.1 of Urocolius indicus. Classification (NCBI taxonomy): domain Eukaryota; kingdom Metazoa; phylum Chordata; class Aves; order Coliiformes; family Coliidae; genus Urocolius; species Urocolius indicus. The sequence continues at coordinate 285,530 of WBNH01007554.1, forward strand.
TCCCTGCTGCTCCTACTGAATAACAAGAATCTCGACACCTGTGCCATCTGACCAAATGTCACAAAGTGCATGTTTTGGATACTTATCTTGAAAGGCCAGCTGCTGACCACCAGTAGTTTTTTATGCAGCAATATTTTTCTAGCAAGCAGGAACAGCATTTGTCTATGCAGTTTACAGTTAAAACTACCAGCAGTTTTAGCAGCATTGGATTGCCAAATTCTCTACATATTTTAATTTCATTGTAATGCATAATAACAGGTGTACAGTGTAGTTGCCAGTTTCTCCTTGCTGACTGGGAGAGTAAATTGTTCCTTGCAAAATAAGAATGGTATTTAATTGATATTTTAAGATAGAAATGGCTAATAGCAAGTGCAGAAGCTTCACCAATTTAACAGTTACAATTTGGTTGCTGTCATATTCATGTGGCTGCTAGACAGAAAATGCCTTCCTTGGAAGTTATTCTCAGCTGCCTAGAACAAGAAGAAAGATGTTATTTCAAATAAATGCTTTCCATATTATTCCTAATGTGTTATATACAGTGCGCTCTAATTTCTTTAAACTGCATCTATCTCACCCACTCCTCCCCATTTTCACCCTATTTAGGTAAAAAAAAATGTTCATGACTGCTCTGCAAATACATTCTTTAATTTAGGGGTCTGAGCAGACACAAAAGCCAGATTTGCATGGTCTTGGCTGCAAAGCCCTTTGAGGCTTACATGGTTTGACTACTGCTGAGCTGAAGTCTGATTTAGGAGCCAAACTTTTTTTTTCTTACATTGTTCTCATGGAGACCAGACATTTGTAGTAGGCAGATTGTAGTGCCAAGATAAGGAATTGCAGCTCCTGCAAACTAGTATTATGGAGGAAATCTAAAAATTACTGGCTTTACTCAGGTCAAATGCCTGTGCAGACAGTAAGAGGTTATTGTAAACAAGTTCTCACACCTGCATGTTACTGGCATGTTACTGGTTCAGTCTGGCAGAATAAGTTATGATAGCGAAAAGCAGATGGGGAAGGGGTGCCATTGCCCCTTTCCTTAAGTCTGTCATGGCTCCTCTAAGACAAACACATTTTTTGGGATGTTCCTGTGGAATAAACAAATACTTCATTACAGGAACGATATGGGTTTCCTCAAGCACCTGCAGCACACTGCCAAGGGCTGGAAATGGCTTCCCAGACTTTAACAAACCTGTAGCTAAGTGACAATATCACTTTGTTTGAACTTCTTTTTAAAAGACTATAAAGTCCAGCCCCAGAGAACTCCAGCTCCAACCGCTTCTCACAGGTTTATCACAGGGATTATGTGTTAGTGCTTCTTCTTATCTCCTGCATGCCTTCCTGATTCTGCTTTACTCTTGTGGTGCAACTTTTGGGTTTATTTATTTACTTAAGACTTGTTGAATATCACAAGTTTAATAGGCATAAGCCAAATCCCAGAGGATTTCCTTGACACCAGGTAAAGAGGAGAGAGCTTGTTAATGTGCAACAATTCGTTCAGTAGAGCTCAGACTTGCAGCAAACGGATTGCTGCAACCTGGCAGCAGAATGATTTCTCTTCCTGCATTGACTGTCAATGACAAGTCTTGGTTTGTGCAGTGCTGTCATTTTCAGTGATGATCTCACTAATGTGGAACCTCTAAAGGAGAGCAATGTAGCCTCCAATTCTGGACTAGCAATCATGACTGGTGATTCACAATGAAGGCCTTTCATAGTACCAGATGAAGCTGTTATTCTGCAAAGTACAGGAGCCTGTTTCCACACTGTGGGACAAATTTTGAATTCCTGAGCCTGAGCTGAGCTCTCACTGAAGTTACCACAGCTTTTCCTGGAGGGAAGAATTAATTCTGACCCTACGTTTCTTTCCAAGAGTTATCTTTGAAGCCTGTTTCTTTCTGCAATGCTTTAGGTCTTCTCAATTTGCTATGTCAGAAGAAAAAATTATATTCAAGGACACCAAATTTTTTGCAGTCTCTTCTAATCAGCAACTATTTTAAGCTGCCACATAGTCTAAATGGAAGCTGTATGTTACCTGACTATTAGCACAGGCTAAACCCACTAGCACAAGCATAGCTGCCCATCTGATATGCATATTCACTGTTGGTGATGGGCGTAGCCATTGGGCAGTGCTGCTGTACAGCTGGAGATTATCAGTGACTTTGGAAAAGGATTTGCAGTTAGGATAACTATATACACAGTTCAGATTGTGCACACATTTCTCTCGGCCACCAGTAAGGAAATTGAGTTAAAATCTGCATATATGTTTAAAACTGGAAGCTGTTGCCCAGAAGCTATCCTGATATATATTATCTGAGGGTGTGATGCACTTGTCCTGTTATCTGGCAAGATTTGAGAGTTTTAGGTACTATTTTTTTTTTAGCCTGAAGACATTACTGTCTTCTGCTTTGAAGCAGTATGAACATAAGCATTTCCTCACTCAAAACTGCAGTTTACACAGTTTTTAGGCAATTCTTTTTCCAGAGAGAGTCCAGGATTTCTTTTTTACATGTTCTACTTATTTGCATTTGCGGAAAGATTTCTGGGGTCTATATACTTGGTTTCTGAGGGCTCTTTCAGGTTTTCTGACTAATCCTTTTTATATGCAACATTTCAGAATTACTATGTTGGGAGCTGGACTGGGAACTGCAGCCAGAGCTGCAAGCAGAAATGCTTGCAGAAAACATAGCTGATGCATCTTGGTGGTCAGAGAAATCTGACAAAAGAGTTAATAGCTTTGAATATCCTGCAGGCATATCTAGTGACTTTGTACTTGGCTTTGGTATTTCTTTAACAAAACAAGGGACTTCACATTTAATAGCTAGGGATAATTCTTTTGTTTACATAGCATAGTGTTTCATCAAATGTTAAATTCTTTAAAATAAAAAAATAAAATCTACAAGTTTAAAAGGTGCTTATGCCAGAGTTCTTGGCATAAGAGAAAGGAGATTAATTTCCAGCAACATGGGTGCTATGAGCTGTAAATTAAGAAGGTTTTGTACTGTTTGGTGTCATTACTCAGGAATTGGGAAGGGTGGTGAGTTCTTCCTGAGAGTCTGAAATGCTCTCCATCTGCAGGGCAGGGCTGATTTGCATCCTCACTTGAGGAGACACCATGCTGTGAGCTGCGTGAGTTCCAACACTGTGCTGTTCAATCTGTATCCTTCTCTTGTAGCCCTTGGGATTTCTCCTTCAGCAGGTTATCGCTTCATGTCATGTCTGGTGTGAAGAGAAAGGAAAAAAGGTTCACGTAGCACTGGCAACACTCAATTCCTCTGAAAGCAGAAGGAGCGTGTATTCCAGAGCCCTGAACATTTTGCTGAGCTCCCATTTTCTCTGTTCATCCCCTTTTGACAGCACACATACTCACATGCATTGACTCATTGACTTGCCTCAGCAAGAACAATCAGGGTTTTATAATGAGAAGCCTTATATCTGATAATATGAATTTTACTGAAAGAGATGATGTGCCACAACAACTCTGTGCAACGCTATTGACGTGGGGCAGAGTGGCTGGAAAGCTGTCTGGGGTGTTAATTGACAGCAGCTGAATATGAGCCAACAGTGTGCCCAGGTGGCCAAGAAGGCCAATGGCATCCTGGCTTGTATCAGAAATAGCGTGACCAGCAGGGCCAAGGAAGCATTTGTCCCCCTGTACTTGGTGCTAGTGGGGCTGCACCTCAAATACTGTGTCCAGTTCTGGACCCCTCACTACAAGAAGGACGTTGAGGTGCTCAAGAGGATACAGAGATGAGCAGTGGAGCTGCTGAAGGGTCTGGAGCACAAGCCTTGTGAGGAGCAGCTGAGGGAACTGAAAGTGTTTAGACTAGAGAGGAGAATGCTGAGAGGAGATATGATCACTCTCTATAATTACTTGAAAGGGAGTTGTGGTGAGGTGGGGATTGGTCTCTTTTCTCTAGTAATGAATGATAGGACATGAGGAAATGGGTTCAAGTTGCACCAGGAGAGGTTTAGTTTGGACATTAGGAAGAACTTTTTCACTGAGAGGGTTGTTAAGCACTGGAAGAGGCTGCACGGGGAGGTAGTGGAGTTACAGTCCCTAGAGATATTTAAAAGATACACAGATGAGGTGCTGAGGGATATGGTTTTAGTTTAATGATAGACCTGGCAGTGTGAGGTTAGTGGTTGCACTTGATGCAACCTTTTCCAACCATAATGATTCTATGATTTCTGAAGAGTTCTTGTGGACTTTCCTCATTATGGTCCAAAGAAGATGGGAGAAAAATCTGTTTTATGGTGGCTAACATGTTTTTATGCTTGTAGGAATCCTATCTTGGTGTGAATTTAAGTTTGGATTGTACAATAGACTTGTAGCTTCTAGTACGCCCATCTGAATAGACAGTAAGCTTCTGCTGGTTGCCTATTCTGAAATTTAGTTTTGAGGGGTTTAAGTGGTACAATTCATAGGTACAGACAGAAGCCTGTGTTTTACCTTCAATTACTGAAAAGTTTCCAACTGAAGTCCTTTTTCTCAAAAAAGTACTTGAACTGCTGCTGAGACAAATGGGTGGTATCAGATGCTGTTTGCTGTTGGAAAGACAATTTACACAATTGTGTAAGGAATTTGCAAACTAAACTGTGTTTACACATCATGCATAGAAAACTCATAGCAAAAAAAAAGAAAGAAAAAAAGCACATTAAAATATACAGATCATGTTCCAATCCGCAATCTCAAATCAAATAAAACTCTGTTTTGTAATCAAGTAATTATCCCTAGTGTTTGTAGCCATGAAGCCTGCTGTGGTTTTGAACATCTGGCAGCTCTGCAGGCTTCGAGGTGACAGCAGGAAGAGCAGAGAGCTGCAAGGCAGGGAGGTGAATCTGGAAAGGTGAAAGGGATATGTTTAGAGCTCAAGATTATAGAATCATAGAATCATTTTGGTTTGGTTTTTCTGTTCGGCCCCAGCTTTAACTTGATATATTGAGTGAATTGCTGAAAACTGTAAAGAAGTCTTTAAAATGGAGTTACTTCCAAGCTTTGTAAATACCCCTTGAGGATTTACCATAGGTGTCAGGAGCAGTAGGAGTTGGGAGCATCTCTGCCAAAGCAGGTAGTCTAGAGCTGAGTGCAACAGCATGGCTGGTGGCAGGGCAGGGACCTCACTGACTGGGCGCTCTCACAGTGCCCAAGCAACACCAGAGCAGGTCTGGTGACAATAACCAGGGTCACCTATGACCTTGTGGTCACCAAGACAGCTTGCAAGGGCAGGTCAGAGGTTCAGGTTGGAAGATCAATAGGGTATGAGACCAAGCACTGTGCAAATGCAACATAACCTAGTCCAGGACATGTCCTGAGCTTCAGGGTCTGTTAGACAGGGGGTGCTTGGAGGAGGGCCAGGCATCTCTGTTCAGGGTGATGACAATCTGTGAGTACCCTGATGCTCGGCTCTTGGATCATAAAGATGACTGAGTTCTGGGGATTTTCTGCTACAGCAAGTTGGGGAACAATTGGCCAGTTGTTTAGGGGGTTTCAGTTAGTGGCATATGTATAGAAAAAATGGATGTTGTACCCAAGTTGTTGAGAGGGAATAAAAATTTAGAACTGTTACTAGCTATGTGATATATTACTTATTCCTATCTGTATGTATGTGTCTTATCTTGTACATACAAATCCCCCAAAGATTTACTGAGAAGTTTTCTTTCCTCTTGATTACAATAGCAGCACATTTACCCAGTGGCCTGGGCTTTGTCTTACACTTTGGTCCTGTTTTCATATCTTTGCAGTTAGCATGCTCTGCAGATTTTTTCACCTGACATCCTTGAGCTGTGGCTTTCCCTTGTGCATTCACACAGTAAAATTCTCCCTTTGACTCATGTATTGTACCTTGTCTTTCCAGCATCCCCCATGCTTACATTTAGAGAAAGATTGACGCGAGAGCCTGTCAGCTTACATCTGCCTCTATATACCGCCTTCCTGTGGTGATTGATACTGGTGAGACTTATTTTGACTTTCAGGATCATCATAACCCCGGTCATGTTGTATTAATTTAGTCAGCTTTCTGACAGACAACATCTTTCTCATACACTCCTTAGGAAGTGTTATAATTTCTCTTGGTTAGGACCTCTCCATAGACACTGTCACAATGCAAAGACATAGGGGGAGGCTTTGCCCTGGCAAATGTTATTTACTAAGAGACATATGAAAAAACCCTTACTGCATTAGCCTTGAAAGTGGGACAAATACACAACAACGTGCTGCCTCCACCCTAACATTGCCTGTACTCATGAATGACTAGTTTGCTTTTCTTTGACTGTCAGTGGCTTTTGTACTAACCTAAATGGATGTGTAGTCTTTAGCATTGGCTCTTGGTCTCCACCGCACATGAAGAACTAGGGCAGACCAACCACCTGTCCCTTGAGCAGGTAGTGATGCCCAGTCTCTGACTATAAAGATCTAGGAAAATATTGCAGGCCACAAAACACGAGATTTAAAGTACATGGTACTTTCCAAAGAAGCTGTGATTGCTGGGTTACTCTTGTTTTTCACTAAAAGCCTTTCTGTGGTCTGACAGGGCATGCTGAACATGAGATGTCCTCAGTGTGTCTGACATTGTCACTTCCAGGTGACAACTGTGTGAATTTCTGTTTTGCATCTTCATTAATCTAAACTAAAAGTACAAGACAACTGTGTTAACTGACCTGCTACTGAAAAGCAGATATTTCCTTCTCCTGAGATACCTGTTTTCATTCAAATTAGTGTGGAAGCACTTGGTACTACAAAACTATCTTTTGAAAAATGTGGTTTTACTCTGAGTGAGTTCTGGTGTAGCTGTATTTTTATCTCTGAGCTGCCAGTAGATAAAAAAAGCTGCAAAGCTCTTACCTTCAAGGAAGTGTCCTGAGGAGAGCCAGGGCAGAAAGGGAATGAGAAATCAGGTCTGATAATCAATGACATAATGTGCTTTGAAAATTGGTGTTTAACATCAGCACTACTGAGTGAAGAAAATAATCTGTTGAAATCCACTATATGGGAATTGTTTTATAAGCAAGTTTTGTTTCAGACATCTGCCAGTGTTGATTTAAATGCATACCTAGGGAAGACTTGCCAGAAAATGTGCTCAGCAAGAGCCGTTGAACAGAAAATAGGGACAGTTGTGTCAGTATCTCTTCTGGAACCACTGACCTCAAGCAAAAAGTGACTGCTTTCACTGAAGTCTCATGAGCATATTAGGAAAACTAGCAGTTTCTTCAGACTGAATGTGCCCCTGATCAACATTGCTAGCACTTCAGCTTGAAGAGTTGATTTGGCTTGAAAATTGCTACACTTAAAGCAAATTACATGTCTTAAAATGCTCCTGTTATTTTAGAGTCACAGACTATTAAAAATAATCACCCAGCTTTCAGACATTGACTTTTATCTAATGCTACTTTGTCTTCCTTTATCTAAAGACAAGGGCTTGTTATTCTGAATTTGCATCCTTAAAAGCCTGCAAATCTGCTGTCTGTTTTAAGAAGAACTTTCTGTAATTAATGGGAGTTGCTAATTTACTTCTTGTGTATATGTGGGCTTCAGCTCTGCTGTCACTGATTGCAACAATTCAGGGATCCATCTTGATCCCATTAATGTCAGCTAAAGGTTGGGTTTCCATGTTGATCTTTTCTTTTTTAACCAGAAATAGGGCTTGGAATTTTTTAAAATTGCTTTTAATCGACTGAACGTTCTTTGGAAAAAATGTGACTGTGCTTTGGAGAAGCAGAGCTTTCCCTTTAGCCCCAGCCATTACAGACCTAAGTATTTGGGTTGGGGAGCTGTCAGCATTACTCTTCTCTGTATAAATATGGATCGTGTTAGGACTGTGGCATCCACACTGATGATCACAGGTGTTGATGACTATGAAGGAAACACTACCTGGTCTTTATAAATGTCTGTGCATCCAGCATGTGCTCTGAACGTGCTCAAAATACCCTTAGTCTCCCTTGATCTGCTTGAGTGGTACACTGTGGGTATTATTAGACATCTTAATGGCTGCATCAAAACTGGGAGATTTGGGGTTGCATCTAAAGTCCCAGTCTAGATGAGTTGACAGGTGTGTGTAGACTTCACTTCAGGATGTGACCACAGCACTCTCCAGTCCATCTCCACCCTGTATTATGATGGTTCCCTGTGGTTGTGTGGGTTGGAGAGCAAGCAGTCAGCCCTGGGCATTAGCCCTTCTGCTCTGTGAGTCAGGCTGGATGTGACCAAAGTTGGTGAGATGGCGCAAGAGGTAATGGTGGTGTTGGGAAGAGGGGTATATTTCCAGTGGATTCGTGCACATCCAATGTAGGCATTGCCAGCCCTCCTGGGTCTGACAGGTACAGGACAAGGCCTTCACAGAACCTGGAGCTGCAACACTCTGCGCTGATGAAAGCTGGTGGAGGAGCTGAGGATGTGATAGTTGCACTGGCAAGGACACAACTCTACAGAGGAAAGGCTATCATGGAGCTTGATCCCTGGGCAATCTGATGAGCAGTCTGAGAGGTCAAAATCCACAACTTCCACTAGCTTAATTTGGGCTGCAGCTGGATATTTTCCCACAGTAGCCAAGAGATTTAGTGGGCAGCCATGTGTCCCAGCTTCAACAAGGCCCTGGAAGCACTCTCAGACTATGTTTGACTCAGCCATAGATCAGCCTGTATTACCCACTGTGCATTTGTCTCTAATCCCAAGGGGTCAGACCAGGTGGCCAAAGTGATTCCCCCTAGTGCTTTTCTCAGTTTTTCAGTCACCGTTCTCAAGCCCAGGAAGAATCTTAAGAGCTTCAAAGGACTGGAAAATAACCTTGGATGTACAGGCATATTGCTGCTTAAAATAGACATGCAAATATTATTCTTCTGGCTTTATCATTCCTGGGTACAATGATGCACAGAGAGCTCCAGTAATTTCACAGCCTGAAACTGATGAAAAAGATGAGACTATAAACAGCCTGCTGCCTGTTAGATAATGCTGTATTTCAACAGGAGTACTGTTCAGTGGAAAAGTAGCTCCAAAGTCTGTCCTCTAAAAATAATGCTACTTCTCTTTCTATTAAACAAACAAATGACTGTATGCCTGCCACAATGTGCACATTTCTAATGGTAAATAAGCTCATTGGTCCATGGATGCAAATAGTGTTTCCAAATAAGTGGAAGTGAATTGGGAGTGAGGGAGATGGGAAGCATGCAGTGTACCTCCCCATTATAGCCGTTAGCATTGCTCAGTGGTAATTTACCTGTTCACGTGTGGCAAAGAATCTACTGATGAGTGCAGCCACCTCCTCCTACCTCTCTCCTCATTCCCTCCAGCATCACATGCCACTGCAGCCAGCCCTGAAACTGTCATGTAAATGTACTCTCTATCATTGCAATGTGGGTTTTCTAATTCATTTAGAGGAATAAGAAGAGGTACTTACCTCTGGAAGCTGTGTGAGCTGTGTCTTTTATCATCTTCAGGAGAAGAAATCTTGTTGCTGGTCATAAAGTGACAAGTGATATGCTATTACTTGTGTGCCTGTTGTATCAACACAGACTTAAGGAAACATAAGATTTGCTGATATGGCTTCCTTTTGTCCACAAAAAAAAATATGGTTGAGCGACTAATTGTTATCAGAAACCTCTTATTTGGAGCTGTGCTGGTGGGCTTGAAAGCCTCTGTAATTCCAATATAGGTCTCCTTTCTCCCACTTCCTTTTCGCTAGGCTGTGTTTTGGTGGGAAGTATGCTGTAAGTCCCACTGAGTTCCCAGTATACCAAACCTGGACTACAACTTTTTCAGGTCTATGATATATAATGATAACAAATCGTGTACTTGTCTGTATGATACTGCTCTAATCAGCATATTTAAACTGGGCTGTCGGTGTGTCTGAAACCTGCTGCTGTGGGGGAGAAAACGCCTTCATCTTCTTTGTATATGACCAGGATCTGTTTCCCTAAAGGTGCACTGTTCTGCAACTGGAATGCAGTCAGGAGTAGCTGGACTGAGATGTGCTGTGCCAGAAGAACATATAAACAGGTAGGAAAAGAAGATACAGACAGAAATGGCTGTCTAACTTCCTTACTCCTGACCATGCTCAGAATGGAGTTTATACTCTCTTATTGCATTGTTTTCTTAACCCTGAGTTATCTTCTAGCTTGCTAGCTCTTTTAATCCTGTTTAGATTTTTCAGTCTAAAAAGTAAATTGCTTTCTGAACAGCAATCTTTGTCCTCTTGACTGAAGCGCTCTGGGTTGCCAGTCAGAGCTGTCTGTTTTCACAAAGTGCTTCCTTGCATCGGTCTAAGATCTTAAATTTCGAATCCTCTCTGCAACATCAGAAATCCTTTTTTCCTCTTTCATGTAGCCCCTGAAAGGTAGGGCTGAGTTCACTTGGTGTTTGGATGCACTACTGAACACCAGCAGTGAGTCTGTGGAAGCTGAGAGCCTGCAGTAAGAGTACAGCCTGAGCAGTATAGCAAGGCTGGAGATACTTTAGATGCTCTTTTGTCATCCTGTGGATTTTGACACACGTAGCAATGGTGAAGTGGAGGTTTGGTGACTGAGATTGTAGCATTCCTTCTTTGCAGAGCAGATGCCCGTGACTCCCTGTGGACCATCCCTCTGCTCTCAAGAACAATTGGACTGAAACACGACAGAATATGGCCAATTGAGCTTAATAAACTACAGGGGTTGTTACTGCTGACAAGTGCTATTCACTCAAGTAGCAGCAAATAAATTTTATAGCAGTTGACCTGTAGTCTTGGTAACATTCTGTATGCAAAGAAAAGTCAGTTGTACTTACTCTGTTGCTGTTGTAAGTGCTAGTACCATCTTTCTTTCGCCATTTCCTCTTACAGCTTCATCTTGTGAAAAGTTAAATAGAAAAGTTTAGGCTGTTAGAGAAAATGTTCAGCCAAGGCTCCATGATTGAGTGTGGAACTTTTCTGGGAACATGCCCAGTGCAGTGACTGCTGGAATCAAGACACCTGTGACTCCCTGAAAAATCCAGCCTCAGGTCATGTATATGCCCAAGATGGTGTGCTGGATCTGTCACTGCACTGGGATCCTGCTCCTCGTGCTAAGAGTCAATTCAGAAAGTGTTAGATTTTTAGTGATGATATAAGATAATTGAAATGATCCAAGGCAGAAAACCTCAATAGATTGCTATATGGTTATCGGGGTTCAAGCTGAGCTGGCAACAAAGCACCACCCAGGCACTCCCTCACTCCCCTTCCTCACACCTCCTGTAGGCTGGGGGACATCGGGAGAGAAAATCAAGACTCGTGGATTAAGAACAAGTGTAATAACTAAATTAAAATAAAATATAATAATAGTAAGCAGAATAAAATATAATAATAGTAATTAAGAGAAACAAAACCTAAGAAAAAGATGAGTGATGCACAATGCAGTTGCTGACCACCTCCTGACCAAGGAGCAATCTGTCCCTCCCAGCCACCCCCCCAATTTGTGTACTGAGCATGATGTCCTGTGTTATGGAGCAGCTGTTATGGAACAAGGTCAGCTGTCCTGGCTATGCTCCCTNGTGACTGCTGGAATCAAGACACCTGTGACTCCCTGAAAAATCCAGCCTCAGGTCATGTATATGCCCAAGATGGTGTGCTGGATCTGTCACTGCACTGGGATCCTGCTCCTCGTGCTAAGAGTCAATTCAGAAAGTGTTAGATTTTTAGTGATGATATAAGATAATTGAAATGATCCAAGGCAGAAAACCTCAATAGATTGCTATATGGTTATCGGGGTTCAAGCTGAGCTGGCAACAAAGCACCACCCAGGCACTCCCTCACTCCCCTTCCTCACACCTCCTGTAGGCTGGGGGACATCGGGAGAGAAAATCAAGACTCGTGGATTAAGAACAAGTGTAATAACTAAATTAAAATAAAATATAATAATAGTAAGCAGAATAAAATATAATAATAGTAATTAAGAGAAACAAAACCTAAGAAAAAGATGAGTGATGCACAATGCAGTTGCTGACCACCTCCTGACCAAGGAGCAATCTGTCCCTCCCAGCCACCCCCCCAATTTGTGTACTGAGCATGATGTCCTGTGTTATGGAGCAGCTGTTATGGAACAAGGTCAGCTGTCCTGGCTATGCTCCCTTCCAACTTCTCGTGCACATACAGGCGGCCCCTCACCCCCTCAGTCCACTCACTGGCTGGGCAGGGTGAATGGCCTTCATGCTTGCAAGCCCTGCTCAGCAATAACAAAAACATACATTCTCCTTAACATAAACCCAAAATATAGCCCTGTAGCAGCTACTAGGAAGAAAATTTACTCTGTCACAGCCCAAATCAGGACAATGGTTTTAGAGTCAGTTGTAACATTTAATTACTGCTGTGGAAGTTGTCTATCTTGAGCTTCCCTCAGATACCGGGGGAAAACAAGGGATTTGGAAATGTGATTTATCAAGAATGTAAAACAGTGTGACATCCCCAAAGACTTCATCCTTTTTCAAAATTCCATATTTGTAAATACGCAAAAGTCCTTTTCAGATGTTTTTCTTCTCCTTAATTTTAATTTATAACTGAAAAAGTATTTTCATCTACCACAAATAATTGCCATACATGAATTAAATGCCTAAAATACTCTATGTGAGGTCAAGAGGTAGGTTTATTTCTTCATGCCTCAGCATGTCATTGTTTATGTGGCAGTAGGTGAGAACAAGATAGATCGACACAGATTTTCAAGAGAGAGCTTCCCTCATTTTTAACCCACACTTGAACTGCAGATGGGAATTTCAGCAAGCAAACGTCAGTCAAACTACAGATTTGTATTACAGAGATGGACAAGTACTCTGTTGTGCATCTGGAGTTAATTTTCTATATGCAAAAATTGCACCTGCAGGAGGAGAATCCAGTTCTCCCCTGACTTGCTATGCTGCTAGCTTTCGGAGTTGAACAAAATGAGTGACAAGTCTTGGAAAAGTTACTGGGGCCCTACTGGAAATTACATTCATTCAGAGCTCTTAATTTTTTTACCTCACCTCTCCACTGAGAGCTATTGTGGAATAAGCATTGTTTTGTGCTGTGATAGTTTTTTTTGAAAGGTGGTTTCCTCTGCCCTTGCTCTGGCTGACAACTTAAAATATTTTCCTGGCAGCTGATTTACTTTTAGTCTAATTTATGGCTGAGGTAGCATGGACTCTAACTTTTGTTTTCTTTTTGTCCAGCTTAATTCTGTTTGCTGACTTCTGCAACTAAAAATCTCAAGATTTTCTTTGCCCTCTCACCTCCCACCCCAAAAAGATCCTGTGAATCACTCTGGTCAGTTAGAAAAATGAAATGCTCAAACATTTTTATACTATTTTGATGCAAGGTTAAATAACTTGGAAATGTGCAGTTTCAAAATTATTTCCAAAAGTACACATTTGCTTCTCTGCTGTTCCTTCCGGAAGTGTCCCCCTTGGCTCAGGAGCCAGCAGCAATTCCTGCTCTGCAAAGATGCTGAAGCAGGGGAGAGGTGGTCCATGGAGACAGGACCTAGCAAGATCTCTGAGGAGAGGGAATCATCTCAGAAGGGTGCTGTGGGGATTGCTCCTGTTTTCTCTCTGTCTCATGTCTTTCCAGACTTTTGGCTGTCACGGAAAATTTGGCATCTGTTCGAAGCAAGTAACAGTAATCTGTCCCTCGCTAGTGTGTTATCAGGGCAAACATTTAGGCATCTGTATCACTTTGGGGAGGTGCTTAGAGCTGCATTTTATGCACTCCCAGCTTTTTAGGCATGCCCTCTTTTAATGTAGCCTCTTCAGAGTTTGCAGCACAGCAGTACTTGTCATTGCAGCTTGCCCTGACTCAGAGGAGCTGTATCTGTTCTTGGCATTTGAAAGTCAGTCAAGCTGGGTACCAAACAGGCAATGCTTCCAAGAGGATATTCTTGTTTCTCCAGAAGTTGCTCCTTCTCTGAAAGAGCTTCTAGGTTTTGGTTTGGTGTGGGTTTTTTTTTTTTTCCCCTTTATTTCCTTTCCCCAGGAGAGTGTTATTGAATTAATATATTAATGTTTGTGAAAAAGTTTTAAAACCTCACAAGAAAAGCATGATTTGAGGGCATTAACTATGTCTCTCTTCAGTCCTGTCCGTAACTTATGTCCTTGTAATTGTTTATTTCTAAAGACTCACCTTGCCTCCCATGTACGATGGCATTTGGGATTGATGTAGATGCTAATGAGCAGAGCTACGTAACTTTGTGCTACAGCTGCATATGGATCAAACATTCCTGAAAGGGTGAAAGCAGCATGCCTCATCCTAAGCCTCTAATTATCAGGGAAAAGTAATTGTTGGTTATTAAACCATTAGAGTGGACTGCTAACTCCTGATATTTTATGCAGTATTTTCCAAAGGCACCAAACCTTCCTGCAGACTTGCTCTTGTACTAATGCTGTAATGACGATAGTTTTTGTCACATACCCATGAAAATTAAGGTCGACAATTTTTCTATTCAGAATATTTGTTAATAAACAATGGTGACAGCTACTTGCAGGCAGTAAATGTTAGACTTCTCTGTATAATTAACTGATTACCACTTTCTAATTGCTTATATTCAGAGACTCAGAACGTAAAAATGTCGGAAATTCCTGCTTGGCTTTATGAACAGTCTCAACAGGACAGCGTTCAAGATTCAGTATGAGCAGGGCAGTAATGCTACCTCTTTTTCCACTTGTAGGAAAATAATTGTAGATAAAACAGTGTTGTTCCTTTCAGTTCTTGGACATGGTGCTTTGCTCAGTGCTCCACTTACAGTCACTCCATGGATGCCACTCAATGTGGCATCTTCCGCTTTACTCTGGTAATGGATGGCATTCTGGGAGATGTAGTTTGTGTAGGGAATAACTGAGTAAAATGCTAGCAAGGGATGTGGTGTTTTAGAGGCAGGCTTGGAGTCAGAGGTTGTATTTTTTGGTGTTTTTTTTTTTTAGGAAACAGATGACACAAAATGGTAGTGTACAAAAACGTGAGTATGAAGTCAAATAGACTTAAATGTCTCTCCAGTTGGAGGACCAGTCATAAAAAAGATGTTTCTGTGGGGAGAACTCCCCACCTTCCATCCCATGTTGCCACTTGACATCAGTAAATCTGGTTACTTTTATGACAATGGGAAAGAAAGAATTTCACTTATGACATTGAGAAAGGACTGATAGGTGAGAGTTGTAGTCAACACCTATGCCTGGCTCAGCGGCACCAAGATCTGTGTAGACACATGTAGGGACTGTTGACATATTTGTGAATAACTGTGATTATTTTTGACCTTTTCAGTAATTAAAAAAAAATGAAGAAATGAATTATTAGATGACTCTGTTGGTTAAAATAGGCACACTTATATGTTGTGCTCAAAACAACTCCACTAAAATGAAAAGAATTACTCTCTTTAGAGCATGAAGAAAAGCACGAGTGTGATTCCCTGCAGGGTGACCGCCTAATGTTGTGGTTATAAAGCAGTGATACTAAGGAAACGCAGTGAACTCCAGTATTAATACTGCAGCTTACACCTACTAAAGAGTGTACACTGCTTCCTAGACTGTGAAGTGTAAAGGTTAAGAGTGTGCTACCTAAAGACACTGAAATAGATGTGTGTTAGCAAATTATCCTAAAGCAGATGAGTTCCAAAACACTAAAAATTTGAGATGATTACCCCAGTGATTTTATATTACACTATCTGAAGTTGAAAAAAGATGTATATGTATTAACATTAAGCCATCTAACAGAAGTCATTACCTCCCATCCACAAAGAGTTACTGCTAGGAAACATGCTGCCTTTATATTTGTGGAGTGAAATCCTTCAAAAATTGGGCTCCAGGTAGGAATTTAAGGGCAGCAAAAAAAGTGCTACCATGGAAGGTAAGGTGTGCAAGAATTCTGAGTCCAGGGGTCAAATCAAATATCAAGTTTAAGTTCCTAAAGCATTCTAAAAAGGGCAAAACTTCTTTTTGTAATTCAGAGGAAGAAAGTTTGGGTTTCATCCGTTTCATGTCATAACTAAAGTAAGTTTTAAACAGCACTTATTTGTTATCCTCCAAAGACATTCTGTGAGAAAATGATTTGGAAAATATTCACTATGTTGGATCTCCAGCTGAACTGTTAACTAAATGATATTTGGAAGACAAATCTTTGCACTTAATCCCAGCTATCCTTTCAAAATGGTTGAGATTGCACAGAGCAAAGTTTGTCTTCTTTTGTTGCTGGTGGTCAATTAAGTAGGCCCAGTTTGATTTTCAGATCCCACCAGACCCATGCTGTGTTGGCAATTGGGAAATGTTTCTTTTACAAGTGCCCACCAAAAAAAGCAAAATGATGGATATGAGAACAATAATTTGCTTCAAAGATGCAAGATCCATTGCTGCACAAGAAAAGATTTGCTTTTGCAACTTAAATTGTTCCTTGAATAAATTATTAGCAGATAGGGATTTAGCAGAAGACCGATGTGATCCTTTCTGTAATACTTACATAAGCAGATAGATATTTGAAAGATTATGTTCCTGATTTTATTTACTGTAAGGAGTAGTACAGATTTTCCTTAAATTGTAGTGATTCTGTGTGTTTAGAATTCACTCACCTGTTTCTCTTTATGGTGGGTTAAATATACAAGCAAAAAGAAAATCCACAAGTAATCACACTACAACTTTATCAAATTAGTCTAATGACAGAAACCAGTTTCCAAGCACATAATCACAAAGTGTATATCAAAATTACTCTTAAATGCTTATGTGGATGTTTTGTGTGGAATACTAAGTGCCACACTCGCAGTGATCAAAGCTTTTATTAAACATATTTGTGAAATGCAAAGAATCCTTACTTGAAAATGTTTTAATAGAATAACTAGGACATAGTTAATAGGACGCTCACTGTTGTAATATCCCTATATGTTGTTGGCAAAGGCAAGTTCCTGGCTCTAAGGTGAGAAGTTTGAGAGACTGCCACTGCTCTCAGCTACTGGGAGGTGTATTTGTCACCGCTCCGCACTGACAATGATGCCAGGGACAACAGCCTCCAGATGTGAGGCCTCACGCTCGTGGAGTACTGATTGCATCAGTCACTGTGGCCTTTGACTTGGCTGAGACCTTGGGCTGATGTCTGTAAAGCACATAATAGGAATGAAGACCATTTTGTGAGTGTAAGTGATTTATTCATCTTCTCTTGAAAACAGAGTATTGACAGAGCATTATTGCATCTGGGTGGCATGTTGCAGGACTACCATAAATAACCCTGAGCACTGCAACACATGAACAGGTACAGTTTTGTTCACTGTAACACAACCTTCTTGCATGCTCTGCTCCAAACCTAAAGAAAAGAGCCATCACACTTGCTGTACACAAAGCAATATATTTATTGTGACGCCTCTGTTCTCACTGGGGAGGTTTTCTTTCCCTCAGCTTTAGGCAGAAAGCCTGCATGTGGAAGCACATTCCTTCACACAGTACGTTTCTGACCAAGTATGTAGTAGACTAAGCATGTGCTCGCAGTCACCAGATGTGAAGATCTAGTACCTACTGTGCTTCAGCAGCCAATTACTCAAATCCATAATATTTTTGCTTCTGAAATTAACCACTTTATGAATTACACAAAAGGAAATGATTGATGTTGACAACTGATTCTTTTAAATAGAGTGTAATCAAAAACATCATTAAAAATATGCCTGAAGTTCACCATTCCACAGTGATGACACTCATCAAGATTTGAAATGCTATTAGCAATAGCATATCTTTTCTAGGTTTCGGAATTTTCCAGGTATTTCCCTGTCTTACTCAATAAATCTCAATTTCTCCTCCTCAGAAATAATTATGTTTCCTGGGCACTGCACCAAAATTTGCAGATGTTTTGAAGATGTCCTGATCAGATGAGATTAGGACATGAGTGTTTTAAACCTTATTCTATAGATATGACATCCTTGAAACTTGAGTACATAAACTGGTTAGACAGTCTAGTACAAGGAAGCACAAGTTCCTGCCTGTTAATGAACAACTTTGTTTCAATGCTGACAAGTGGAGGGAAAAAAATCAACCTTGATTTCTTCAGAGAAATTAATGTGTTGCTTCTGGAAGCTGATCATAACAGAGGTATTTACCTCTGGTTTTAGTCATCTCTTGTTTTAGCTTTGCAGTAATGAGAATTTTTCCCTTGGTGGGTTGAAAAGACAGTTTTTAAAACTCCAGTAAGGATGACCCAAGCTAGCTTTGATGATAACCTTGCTTTTTCTGCGTTTTCTTGCTACGTGAGCTGATTACAGGATCTGTTGTGCATGGTTTTGACACTGTTGATAAGTCATTCCCTTGCCATACTTTTCAGCTGCAAAGATCACACATGCTACTCTTATCTGTGACTTTTCCAGAGTGTTCCTCAAGCTTTCACTTCACGTGAAGATTTTGCAGATGTTCTTGAAGAAGAACATCTTTGAGAAGTCTCTGGTAATGAACTTTTTGTCATATTTTTAAGGGTTCTTTTACCACTCTCTGTCTCAGTTTATTAGCAGCATTTGTTAAGTCATATGAAGTGTGAGTTACTTGCCTTTTGTTTTCACTGCTGGGGTGTTACCAACACTGAAGGCTCCTGGAGATTGATCAGCCTGCAGACCTTGCCACCGAAAACCCACTGACATCAGCAAAGTGAGTCAGTGTCAAATGCTTCTGAAAACATCATCCTTGACCCAGAGTTTTGTCTGTGTTCACTTTGGCCTTTACCTGCTGAGTTTGTAATGATAACCAGTGGCAGACAGTCAGCTCTCTGGAAACTACATATTATGGTTTTCTGTATAAAGTTTTCTGTATAAAGTAAGCTGTATTACTGTTGGGAGTAATAGTATGATGATTCATGGTCAAAGTGAAAAATGCCTTCCCTTACATAAAACAACCTATAGCAGATTAACTATCAAATATTCATTGCAGCCTCCAGAACAGTTTTCCAGCTTCGTTATTTTTTGTCTCTTTTTATCCGAGTTTGGTCTGGTTTTGACTTTACAGTCTCTTAGGCTTTCCTCACAACTGTTTGCTCCTTAAAGAGATGCACCTGTTTTTATATGTGTGGAAAAATACCTGAATTACCTTCTTCATGAAAATCAACCTATGTTTGTAGCCCTGGGTTTAATAATTAAACTCCATTTACTTTAAGCAATATTTAATAGCTCCAGTACGCCTTAAAACCCATGTCACACAGTGAAATGGAGTTAAGGCAACTGATTAAATGAACATGACTAATAGAAATTCTTAAAAATGTAAACAAGAAAAAGTAAATGTAAACTGAATGTTCACTGGTGCTTGGATATGTTCCTGGGCATAAAGACGTGGGTATGAGAGTTACACAAATGATGGCTTATAATAGATGGCTTTCAAACTGTAGTGATCCAAGTTTAGTAACCTACAGACCATTCCTAAACATTGAAGGCCTTTAGGCTTAAGGTTTTTTTCTAGCTTTTTTTCCTCTCATCTGAAATGTTCAGTATTGGCTTTTCTGTATGTCAACTCCTTTCATCTGCTCTACCTCATCTTCCCATTCCTTTTACAGCTGCTGTGATAAAAGCAATAGTTGCTGGATCCACAATAAGGAAGCTGTGATAAGTCATTATCTTTTCAGGTTCATATGTCTGGTGATGTAAAAGACACAACTGGGCATGTGTTTTCATATTCTCCATGCAGCATTTCTGTTTGGGAATTTTATTTGGTTTGGTGGTGTTTTTGGGAGCATGTGTGTTTTTTAATGCAGTCAACTATATTTTTGCATGAGCCAACATCCTTTTGGGTAATGTGTGCTAATGTATTTGATTTCACATCATGATTACACTTTTACATCTCCCATTTACAAGCATCTTTCTCAATTTATTATAAAGAGCCTCCACATCATGTTTCCTTTGTGTAACATACTCATTAGAAATGCTTTGATTATCCAGGAATGTCCATGTGTCAGTCTGTTAGAGCCCCATGTGTGTCTGTCTGGTGTGTGGTGCACAGACAGACACTTGAAGCAGGAAGTTGTGAAGGAGGCTCATCTGATTGGAAAAGAACCAAAAAAGACAGAATACTTGAAGAAAATGATACAGTTTCAGGATTTTTACTCTTACATGTTCATGCTGCTTTGGAGAATTGCCAAAGGTGCTCTGAAGACTTGGTTAAAGAACAAGACACCTTGGCTGTACTGTTATGTACACCTTTAAGAGATGTAGAGTGTCTCCTGCCATTTCTTCCCTTGGAACCACAAACCAACCAGTTCTTCCACATGAATTCAAGGTTTATGATGATGGTCTGGCCTTTTGCTGGCCAATAAATGAGTAGCAGTTAAATGGTAGTGTCCACAGCTGAAGTGGTTGCACTTGATCCACGGGATGTTTTGTTGAATTTTAAAAAGGACTTTATTTGTATAGATGGGTTACAATTCTTGACAAGGGAAGTTTCTGTTTCAGTTTCTTTTGTGACATTTTTATGTTGAGTTGTTTTTATGATTTTTCAAGTTCAGATTCCTTGCTGGGAAATAGGCAAATGTAAAGATGTCAGAAGGGAAGACAGCAAGGGAGATGTGGACTTGAAAGGCAAATTTTCTATTTCTCCAGACCTTCAGCACTGCCTGGGTAGAGTCCACTGTGTCTCTGTGCATCCATGTACTTCCTGTGAAATATCACCAATCTCTCACCCTTGTCTCACAAATAATAATCAGGACTGTATGAGACTTTAAGACTCCTGAATTCTCTGTAGCTGATCAAGAGGGGCAAAAAGATTGTTGTAACTTTTGTTATTTGGTATCTGTGACTCTTCTTGACAGTCCCTTCTTTTTTTTTTTTTTTCCTCCCTTTGCTTATAAAACTCTGGATGATACTGTTTATCTTCACAGATGGCATTGTCAGGGCACAGCGGGAGCTGCTGCTCACTGATGGCTGCGGATCCGGGCAGCAAGTGGAGGAGATATGCCACGACAAGCAGGGCAGGGACTTCGCCAGCTGGGGCTTGGTCCAGCTTCGAGTTGCTCATTTTCCTGTCCTCATCCAGCCAGCATCTGCCCAAGCTGGCCACTTCAGCCAGTGAGAAATTACGGTCCCCACACGGTCAGTGTGGGGAAAACAGCTTCCTCTGACTCACAGTCTCCATCTACCCAGAGACTGCTCCTTGCCACCCAGGGTGCCCACTGGGGTGGGATCTGACTCTGGATTATGACTTGTGACTCAGGCTTGCCAGGTGGAAATAGGACACAAACCTTCCTGCCAGACAGGTGGCAAAACAGACACTTTTTTATCAGGTTTTTATTGTCTGTGTAAATTACATTTTATCAATATTACATTAAGCTCTGTGGTAGTAAACAGTAAAGTGCCTGGAGAAAAGTATTTTTATCATCTTGTGTTGTATTGTAGCAACTGATTTGCCCGCTGTAACGATAACTAAGAAGGACTTTGTGTCCCATAAAGTTTATCGTTTGATGTCAATGTTTGTATTCAATATTGCACTTAAATCATTGAAAAGTGTTTCTGGGAGAGTTTGTCCAGTTTGTCTTCCACAAGATTCTTAGTTTTTTTGTGAGGTTGCCAAGACTTTTCTTTGTAGAAAAACTGCTTTAACTGGAAGTTGTATCCTCATGAAAATCTGATGATGGCAATGCTTACCAAAGCAAGGACCTCAGTCCATGTGGGGACAGTAGCTGGGGTTGTGTCAGGAGGAAAGTTTGCTTCTTCCTCTGCGTCCCCAGGATCTCATGCAAAGCTCAGCACAAAGCATGACTTGAATTCTCAACACTTACACTGGGGAATTGCTGTTGAGGAGGATATAATGAAGCCTGGTAAGGCCATGGAAGACAAGTGCCAGGCCATGTGCTACCCTAACTTCAGTTATTTCTTAACATTAGTAAGGTATAAAGATAGACTATGACCCACAGGGTCTGTTTTATAGCTGTCTGATCATTAGTTGAGATGGCTTTTGATGATACAACAAAGGAGTATTTTGTATAAATGATAGAGATACTCCATTAAGTGGTAAAATATTTACTTAGCTGCAAGCTATGGACTTCCTTGTAAATTATCAGGTGCTTCTTGTACAAGATTGTTGCTAGTCTTCAGCAACAGCACTATGACATAATGGGACCATCAGCAAGTTGTGCTTTGTATCACACAAAGAAAAGCATTGAACCATGCTGTTACCATTGAGTGACAGAAGCATTGTTGCTTGGACGATTATTTTAAATGCCATCTCAGAGTACAGCTTGTCTTGGAGGGCTGAGCTCCATCTGTGACATGATATGGTATGTTTTCAGAGTGATTTACTTTGAGAATGAAAGATGACCTTGGCTGCATTAAACACCTTTTCAAATATATCTGCAGAAGATTGGCATAATTAGGATCAACTTCTGCAGGATAAAGCTTTGAGACTATTGTTTCTTGAAAACAGTATCTCATCTGCTTTCTTGATATAGAGCTCTTTGTCCATGAAAGACAACAGTCTTCTCCATCACTATAGCCTATTAAAAAAAATTTACAAGTTTTTTCTGTGAGCAAATGCCAGTTGTTGGAGTTGAACTGTTTTACCTAAACACATCAGTTTTGCTGCCACATACTCACACGAGTAAGC
Source organism: Urocolius indicus (assembly GCA_013401255.1). NCBI lineage: Eukaryota > Metazoa > Chordata > Aves > Coliiformes > Coliidae > Urocolius > Urocolius indicus. The sequence goes on from WBNH01007554.1 coordinate 308,025, forward strand.
TGACACAGAGCAGGCCGGCCTCAGCTAGGCTCACCAGCACAGTCAAAGCTCCCTACTAGTCCAGCCCCAATGGTATACCAGAGCTGGCATGGCCTCAAACTTCCTTGCATTTCAGACTTGGCAGTTGTAAACTAAGGCATAGTAGATTCTCATCCATCTGGTTTCAGCCTTCCCCCTATCTCACATGCTCTCATTACCTGTCATGTAATGGCACTTTTTTACAATAAAGGTAATAACTGGGGAAGCTCAGGATGCTTTTAACTGTTTCCTTGACAACCTTCTTGGCCGTAAAGGGGAACCAGAATCTGTCTGCTCCAACTGTGGGGCTGGGCTTTCATGTATCAGCCTTCAGAAAGTGATTTTGTGCCTTTTGAAGCAGCTTTAGATGTGGAAAGCAAATCTTCCATCAAGTTGTCATTCGGCAGTCGCGTCTGTAATGTTCACTTCTGCACAGTCATGTCCTTTTCTCTCTTAGCAGTGGCTACTCTGTCTGGAAAGTGCTGATGGAATAATTTACTGACACATTCTTATTTTTTTTAAGTTACTCTGGGGTATAAATCTGATCTGTGACTTTTTTACTTAGCATTTAAGCCTGCAGATCTTATTACAGCCTCTTCACTTGTGTGTTAAGAGATAGATATGCACCATAAGTCCAGTAAGGTTTCATATTTGTGGAGGGAAGGCAATCAGTATTTTGAGATGTAAATTTACAGGTAAAAGGTTATGAATCGGTGTCTTCAGGGGAAAAAAAACCCCTGTATTAACAAAATGGAAGGCTAGTCCAGAATAGCAGCTTGTGTATTGTTAGGTGCAATTACGTTGAAACCCAGAGGTCAGATTTCCGTGATGGGAAGCTTTACAGAAATATCTAACAAATGGTGAATGTATAATATGTGTTTGTATAGCTAGAGAAAGCTTTTAATAATAACAGCTTTTAATGTAGGTATTGCACATGTTCCATGTGCATCATTTACACCAGAAAATTAAGTTTATTTTATTTGATGTAATGTATAAATAAAGAAGCCAATAGTGAGGCTTTAAAAAATATAAAACTATTAAATCTTGACTTACAAATAATTGCTGAATAAATAAATATTTATATGGCTGAGATTAATTTTTGAAATCCCTAAGGCAGAAAAAAAAAACAAACCCAAAAAAAAAAGGTTCTGTACCATTAACAAGCTTACTTTGTGGTGAGAGCAAAAGCTAAAGGCAGGCCTAAACAGCATTGCTTTTCTTCCATGGAAAAAAATCTGAATGATCATAATATACATGCTGTCATAATTTACTCAGTTGTTTGCTTTTGCACTGGGTAAGTAATGTCTTCTCAAATATCATCTTGCAATGTAAAATAACAATAGCATATCAAAGAGCTATTGCTCAGAGGATCTTCATCTCTGAGAGCTTGTGTTTCTGAGAAGGTGGATTTGAAATGTGAAACCTGTGACCTGATGTGACACGTTTTTGTATAATACTGTGCATATTTTCCATTTCTGACTTGTCTGACATGGTTCCTGGGTGATGCAGTGGTCATTTAGGAACATTTGAGGATATTGAGGTGATCAGGACACTAGAAGAGATTTCCAGAATCAGACTTCCAGTGCTTGGCAGCTCACTCACAACCTGCGTAAACTTGCACTGGCTAATTAAAGTCTCATCCTGCCCAAGTATGACTCAAGAATGTCAGGTGGTTTGGTAAATGAAATAATGCACCTATCCTCACATGAAATCAAAGCTTCCAGTAAGTCAACAGGAATTTGCCTGATTAAACAATTATGATCAATCCTGTACTAGAACAATTCTGTTTCTTTACCATTAATTAATTTTATTGTTTTTAAATACAACTCTGGAAGGTAGAACTGTTTCGGGGATCATATATATGAACTCAAATGTGAGAGTGTTAGCCCATAAACAGAAAAGCACATGATGAACAAATCTGCATACATTCACTTAAATATCTGTTCAAGGCTTATTTGAACCATGAGACAGAAAAAATGTGGGAGTTATACACGATTCAACTCCATGGAAGAAACAAAATTGTAATCAAGCCTAGAATAGTGTGGAATAACATTTAAGTGTTTCCTGGTAGATCAGAGTCAGATGGCTTCTCCTAGGGAAGATCATGTCTCATAAACCTTTTAGTTAATAGAATCATAGATAAAGTTGACTCAGAATGAGTAATTTATTTTGATTTTTTTTTTTCAGAAAATAGCCATATGATCAGGAGTAAAGGGGTTTTATTAAAAATCAAGTGAATGTACAGCTGGTGATGGAGCAAGGTGAAGGACACAGTGCTCTTACGGGATCCACACTAACTCCAGTGTGACGTTTTTAAATCAAGAGAGCTGAAGGAAGAAGGCTGATTCTATGTGTTTGATGTTTTTGCAGGAACCATGGTTCATGGAGGTCTGTGTTCTTGGAGGTTGTGAAAAGGAGGCAGTTGTTGTACTAGATGTTTCTTCTAAATAACAACAACAATGTAATTGAGTAACTTGAGGGTAGGTGACCATATGCTGTGTGTGAATGGGGAGAAACAGTGTCCCATGCTGTGGTCTTTAAGGTCTTTTCATCTTCTTGCATTTGAGCTGAGGAGAAGTGCACGCAGTCAATCACAGTCTTTAAGATAAGGAATTAATTAGTCTTGTTCTTCAACTTTATGGGCTGTGTGAAGACATACTGAAGTTGCTGAACATTGTCTGTGTAGCATCTCAGGATTTTGAAGCAGTTACTTGGATTATTGTGAAACAGATGTTTTGCAAACCAACAAATGGGCACAGATATGTTTGTTTCTTAGAAATGTGTTTGAGATTCCTTAAACCTTGGCAGCCTCTGGTAACAGAATTCAGAGTAATTTCTTGTGAGATATATGTCTTGGGATCTCTTGAGCTGTGAAAGTTGAAGCACATTGCTTTTTTTCTGGATCAGAAATCTGCTTACTCCAGAGAGAAGAATAAACATGGGAGATGTGAGCTTTTCATAGAGATCTGAAGAAATCACTTATTTAGCATCTGGTCTAAGGACTTAATTCCTGGGATAAAATAAGTATGTTACTAGAGAACTTCGTCACATTGTTGGCAGTCAAACCAGGATGTTAGACAGAGTTAGTCTGAACAGCAAACCAGGATAACGTAATTCCAGTTTGAGGAGGTAACAAATTCTCTTGCCTTTTCATTATCTCCATGACAAGTTCTTGTGCAGATAGCTGTCTGAAGAGCCACACATTATTAGAGTTGAGGACAGATCACCATATTCTGAATTTACACTGATGTTCTCTTGGGTCCTGTCTGTTATAAGGTGTTCTTCTTTCTGAGTTAAGCTGTACATGGAAATAGATGTACCTGGCTCGTTCAGAGCTTGGATGGATGAAGCATACAGCTTGCCCTCTAAACTTTTCCCTTCTATCATTTGTCATCATTTAGTTACTGGTACAACATTTACCTGATAGTTACTGGCTTCACCAGTCCAATGATATTAACAACAGGCATTGATTCAGTTAGCAGGATTCATAAATTGTGGATTAGTTGGATTCTACCTGTGGCTTTATGCACTTGGCATCCAGCCACAATTAGTAGGAGTCAGGGAGCACCTGTCTTGTAAGATTAACAAATCCTAGTAAACATTAATTATAACCTTTATTTTCTGCATTCTGTGGGTTTGGAACTGTTAAGCCTAATACAGTTGACTTGCTGCTTTGCCTGTGATTTGTTAGGTCATGTTAAGTAGCTGAGGCTCCTCTGTGAATGACATTGGCGAGAGGTTGCAGTTTCATCACTCAGTGGAGCCAAGTGGTGCTAGCACAGTGCCAGTAGGTTAGAGAAAACACCAGCGGATGTCTAAACAATAGCTCTGCTAAGGCTAATTCTTCAGATAGCCTGATGATAGCTGCCTTTAGTGTGCTGACAGCACAGGGTTTTGCACCAGCTATGTAAGAAATTAGATAAACATCCATCAAGCCAATAAAATGTGACTTTGATCATGCTGGCATTATAAAACACAGAGTGGACTGTTGGCACAACCTTTTGCAGAACAGAGTCTTAGGCATGCCAGACTGACAGTTTTTGTCAAGATTGGCTTATCCTAAACATTATGTTTTGTGAAAACAATCATGAGCGCTGTGGTCCATACCTGTAAATGACATGCACAATTAACCTACAGAGTTTGGTGACATCTCAGTGAAGCAACTATAATAGACAGCCTAGTTTCATGATAGTTTTCATTGTTGATGCCTTAGTGATTCTGTTTTACAATTTTGGGGTAGAAAGCTTTGTACTGTAAAATATACGGACTGCCATTTTCTTCCTGATGAAGATACTGGTACTAGACATTTAATTTCCTGGGATGATCCCCTGCTGTCACTTGATTCTCTCTTCCCTTTCCTTCCTCTTTACAGGGAAAAAAAAAAGATTTTGTATTATTTTTATACTTTTTTTGCATTTAAAAGAATAAATGTAGTAACTTCTTATTTACTTTAGTCAGGTTTAACTATGCTGAAGCACTAATACTTGTTTAATCAGCCCATTCAAGAAAGTGTCTATCCCCCTTCCAGCTTGCAAACGATGGAGTCACTGTGCTGTGCTGTGCTGTGATCCTGTGTGGCAAAGGACTATTTCTGTGCTTCTGAGAAATACTGAACCTGCACTATCTTTGCTTCAAAAGCCTGCATATACTGCAGGCCATGGTCTGATTTTCTTCACATGAAAATGGTAAAGCAGGTTGTATACTCTTACCCTGTACCTCTTACATGCCCTCTGAAAATTTGTCTTATCTCTGGGAATACTTGTCTCTTATGCCTCCCCTTTACAGCTATGGCCTCTCAAATGCTAGCAGATGGTACCAAACTTTAATGCAAGGACTGGAGAGTTACAAGGTAATTAATTTATTGAAAATCATCATATAGTTCTTACAAAAACTAAAAAGAAAGATCAGAGTATTTGCTGCCTGTTAAGTTCAAACCATGAAAGAAACACCCCTGCAGTGGCAGAAGAACTTCTCTCCAGGAGATAACTTTTTAAACAGATCTTGTGAATTGGACTTGCTTTTCATGCTGCTGTTGAAATCTTACTTAAAATTATACTGGAAACTGGAAACATGGGACATATTTCTTCTGATTTCAGATAGAACGAGGTTTAAAATTATTTTTTTGTTGTTTTTTGCTTTATTTTGAGAAGGGGGAGGGAATGTCATGTATTTGTGTATCATTGTATTATTTTGTTGTTAATTGATTATTTTGCAAAATAAGTAAAAAGCTATTGTTGACCATAGTGAAAACTTCAAAAAGCAGCAAAGAAATGACCTGGAGGCAGGGACTGAGGGGAGGAGAAGTCTTTTAAACTCTTGAAAAAGGCCTGTTATTGAAGTTATTAATTTAAACCTTTCACTCTCCAGGGTGATAAGTGAATAACTTAAAATGCCAATTGATCTGGGTGGGAAGTGGAAAGCCACTATAATCCAATTAATCACAGAGTACTGGATGCCTCTCTGTCAGCACGAAAGCAGCACCAACACATGCTCAGCTGTTACTCTTTCACAATGAGTAGTACAGTTGTCACTCTCAGTTTCCTGCCAGCAAAAACATCCGCTGGCTTCATTTTGCCACCAAATATTTTCATACTTCTGCAGTAATAAATATAAACTACCTTGGCTGAAACAGCCATATGCAGTCCTACCACCACTTGCTTTGCGCCAGAGACAGAAGTTGAGGTATGCTGTCGTCCTGATGGGCACATGTGCTCAGCAGTGATGATTCCTGCTGTAATGGGAGAGTTCCTTTTCTGGTATTGACTTTAGCTCATGGAAATAGGCCTGAGCAGAGGGCAAAAATATAAATTGAGGCCTTATATTTGTACACTGTTGATAGTATATACTGACTTCTCCTAAAGGAGCCTGGAAGTCATTTTCTTCTAGCCAACTGCTGTTACAAGCATGTCCCTACACATGCGGAGCTTGAGACTTGGCAGAGGTGCAGGATCATGCATAATTGTGCTCATGCACAATGCATTTGCCCTGGCTTAAAGTTCTGCCATGTTCTATAACTTAAAGGGAAACGACATGTATATTTTGTTTATGACTGTGTTGTATTCTCTGACATTTGAAAATATGTAACAGAAGTGAGTGGTTGTGCCTTCTGTGGAGCACACAGGATAAGTCAATTTTTTGCTCAAAATCATCTGATACCATACCTGTGGTGCCTTCGCATGTAGTTGCTACTTCTTTGTGTGCTACAGAGCTAACAGCTGAGATAGCACAGCTGACCAGAGAAGCATTACGTGGCTGGCAAGGTGCTTATTGTACTGTGCTTTGGCCCGATGCTCTGGTGTCTTGACGTAGTCAGGAACATAGTTCAGCTAAAAGGTTGGTACAGTGGCAAATTCTAGTTTGGAAGGACCTGCCTTTAAGGCTTCATCTGAAGTCTCTTTTAAGAACATGCCAAGCATTTAAGTACTGGAAATATACTTGTTTTCAACACTGCAGAAGGCTTACACAGCTGAACTCTCCAATATTTATGTTTGACGTCAATGGGAATGTTGCCTGAATGTGGGATTAGAACCACCGTGCTGTTTTCTGCTCCAAGCATCAGGGAGAAGTTGTGTATGCACCCGTTGAACCTCTGTGGTCTCAAGCAGTCCTGATGCTGTGGCTGCAACCTCACCATTACAGCAGTATTTGATAAACTGATGCAAAACAAAACATTTCAATGTATGGCAGTGCCATTTTTAGGTGAAGACCATTTTTGCTGACCTGGGACACGTGTTAGGACATTTCACAGGTTGGATTTCTGTTTAGAGTCAGTAATGGTGCTGTTGTCATCTTTGCATTGCTGTGGCACGCTGTCAAGGGCCAGGCCTTTTGAGAGCTATACGTTGTAAAAGCACGGCTTTGTGTGGCCGAGAAGAAGAAACCCTGTTAAAACTGAACTGAGCTGCTAACACACTGGGCTTATTAACTAGTTGAAAGGTTTAGAAACGTCTGAGGTATCTATGAGAGAAGAGGAGTTAAGTGGAATAGGAAAGATACTGAAGCTAAGTTGAGCATCCACAGCTAGATTAATACCCGAAGAGTGAATGAAACCTGTTTTTATGACCATTCTTCTGGTGCTCTGGGAATTGCTGACACTCTGCTGTTGATGTCTCCATCGCCGTAATCTTAAGCAATACTGTAAAGAGAATGTAGAATTTACCAAAGCAACATTTCATAGAAACTTAAGTGTTCCTTCTGAACATACCACTATGGTTGTTGGGTCATTTTCACTTAATTTACTAGTTTATAAAAAGCATTGAGCTCCCTTTCCAGTATTCTGTGTCAGACAATGACAAGCTGGATAAAAGGATTAGGAACGTTAATCTGAGCTATATTCTCTTCTCCTAATCTGTCAAATGAAACATTAATAACCTGTCTCTGACTTAGGTGAGTTTTTATCAGAGTGATTTTAACAATAAAGAAGTTAAGGAATATTAAGTTCTCAGCTTCTGTGATAGCAGGATAAGTGCAGTTATCTATGATAGCTCATTACCAGGTAAGTGCAAGGAGTTTGGTGGTATATTAAGTTGAGATATCCAGAATTTTTATTTGTTGGTTGACTGAGTGATAGATAAAAGTGTGAGCATCCTATTTTCTGCAATTAGAAGACATGGTGGAACAAAACAAAAAGTTCCATTTAAATATAAGGAAAAACTGTTTTACTGTGAGGGTGAGGGAGCCCTGACACAGGCTGCCCAGAGGGGTTGTGGAGTCTCCTTCCTTGGAGGTCTTCGAGATCCACCTGGACATGTTCCTATGCGACCTGATCTAGGTTGACCTGCTTCTGCAGGGGAGTTGGACTGGATGAACTCTAAATGTCCCTTCCAACCCCTACCATTCTATGATTCTATGAAAACAAGAACAAAAAATATTATTTATATCGGCTTACAGCTATTTCCATTTAAATAGATACTAATGTGTAACTGCTGTGTCTATGAAATGAGATGAGCAATAATTATCTTTTCAATTGTATCTATGAGATTTGCATAACGTTTGTGTATAAGAGATCTTTTCAACATACCACTGTACTACAAACAGTAGGGAATAACTATTCCACTATTCCCCACTCAGACAAAAGGTAATCTGCTGATGAAGTAACAGTAATGCACGTGCAGATTGATGTAATGAGATCAGACTAAGCTACTCTGTTGTTTTGGTTTACTGAAAAGCAGCAATTTTTACTTCTATAGTATATCTTACAGGACTTTCCACTTGGAAGAAAAAATAAAAACTATTCTCCTTTCTCTTTAAATCTGATGACTATAACTGTAGCTTAACCTGGTGCTCTGATTAGCATGGTTATATTTCTCTACTGCAGATGTTCTAGAAATTTGCATTTTGTTGACATCAATATTCAATTTTATTTTCTTAAGGTTCAATTTAATCTTGCTAAAGAATTATATAAACAAGAACACGTGTGTAGCTAAGCTAAATTCTTCTCCACAACTTCTTGGAATTCATCCTTCACTTCTGGGTTGTCACTATACTTATTGGGAGTTTTTGTACAGTGGGAACTGTCTTATAGATGAGAGAATACAATAAAATCCTATTCACAATTAAGATGTTTGAGCTATCTTACTGCAGTTGTCTGTCCCTTGCTGTGGTCAGTACAAGCAAATCAAGCCATGGTTACAGTGACAACTTGGGATAAGTTTCAAAACAAAACAAGTACTTTGAGGTAGGGGTAAACATTCACCTTTTGAGGGCTGAGGACTCTGAGTTTGAGCATGGATGGCAAATGGGATGTATGAAACCCTTTAATACTGAAAGGAAATTTGTAAAAAGCTTCATTATGTCTTCTTATCAGTCCCTACCTGTCTTACCTCACTTTTTTTAAGATAAACAGAATCAAAATTTTTTCAGGGTAAAACAGACAAGGCACTTTCTTGCGTTGTCAGTGTTCCTGTCTTCAAAGATGCTGGAGTGACCTGCTGCGACACCCCTCTGTGCTTGCTCCAACTCAAGCACCTCTTCGAACAGAGAGATGCTGCAGTACAAATTTTAATGTAAAGAAGTCTGTTGTGTTCAAAAACCACAGGAGTTCCCAGACCAATAATTGCTGCTTCTTTAGAGATACTTAAAAAAAAAAACATTGGCCATTTTAAGAGGGAATCTACTATGATAGTTCCACCAAACTCACACACTGTTTTGGGTCAGTGCCATGTGAATGGTTTTAATAAAAAACCCAACCTGCCTAAATATTGATTCTTGAAGTTTGCCAAACCACGTTGCATAATGGCATTTACTGTTTGGGTTTGAAATAGCCTAAGTGTTGATGAGTCCTTCCAGATATGCTCTTTACTAGCTTCCCTGAGTGCCATAGCATGAACTGATTGAAGCTGAGCTGGACCTGGTGAGATGGAATCCATATTTGGAGGTACTACTCTACTTTGAGATGCAATCGATCCCAGTAATGTACAGGAATAAAGGAGTGATTGCAGGGGCTTTGGTGTTATTTACTTCTGGGTTTGAGAGTCTGAGATCAGTTTGGTCTTACACTGTAGTGTGCAGTATACGTAATAAGTGAATTTTAGTTCATTTCTTTCATGCCTTCAAAGGTTAAGGCTTTCATTAATTGCAGATATTAACCAATTCTATTTTTATACTACTGTTTTATCTCTAGTCCAGCCTTAGACTGAATGAGACAATGTTTGTGAGGAAAGAAGAGTGGAGTGTAATTTACATAACTCTTCATCCTGACTGAGTTCAGGCTGGGGAAGTTAGGAAAACAATGAGTTAGGATTGAACCTCCACCCTTGATGTAGAGGATGTGCATTATCACTTTTATGTGCGCTCATGATCTGAGCGCTTGCTCAGCACCAAGTTGCTTGTAAAAGGGATCTGCTAAAGCACTTCTCTCCATCTGCTCTTGTTGAGAAGACTGAAAATTCTTTTCTTTTGATGTGACATTTCAGCAGCTATTCATTCATCACCTCTAAAGTAGATGACTGTAATGTCACATGCATATACAGTAAGTGCATGCATTCACAATATTTAAGTGTATGCCATATAGCTAGGCACTTAGAAACATAAATTACTGGGAAGGATAGCTACTCATATGTTTAACACCAACTCTCTCACCAATAGCAGAAATTCTGTCACAGTTCCCCATGTCAGATGCTCCTGCCAAGCAGCTGTGCTACGAGCTATAGGTATAGCATTTCAGAGGTTGGCACAAACCTGTAAATGTGCTAACTTTTCTTAGCAGTATTAATCAAAACACTTAGAATAAATACCATGTCTACTTGAAAAAGTTCAAAGCCTAATTTTGCTCTGCTTGTGTGCAGCCTACATTTGAATGAGAAATGGACAGAAGAGACATGGAAAAGGAATGGACCAGTATAAGGCAAAGCACCGAGGTCAACGCAATCGTCTCATTATGTGCTTTGGTAACACTTCATAGAACCATATCATAGAATCATAGACTGGTTTGGTTTGGAACATCAAATCCATATTCTGTTTCTTCTGTATTCCATCTGTGTGGATGGAAAACTGAGTGTCATTCACACTGTGATATTTTTATTTTTTAGCTTGTAAGTTTAGTTTGCTTTGTGATTTTTGGAGATAGGATACCCACTAACCATCCATTTTACAGCATGTTTGATTTTCTTCAGTTTTAGGAGTCTGGGTTTTGTAACAAACCTGGAATGCTAACCTGTTTGAAAAGTACATGAGATCCAATAATAGTGAACAGACAAAGTTTGAGCTGGCTTTTGTCTTGCCAGTAAAGAGAGCAGCCAAGAACATAGTGCTCAAGCCATCTTTTTTCCTGTCCTGTTTTTGCACAGATACAAGGTATTCCTTCCATACAGAGTGTCCTGCCTTCTGCTGTTCCATTCTTGCTATCTCCTTCTTTCAAGTGTACGTACCAATCTGCAAGCCGAGTTAGCACCTGTGTTTTATCCCTGGTCTATCATATTCTTAAGTCTCTCAATATCAGAGGATTTAAAATCAGGTCTAAAAAATATTTATTTAGACTGTTCTCTTAAAAACTAGACTGTGACTATGATCATCAGGACAGAAGCATGTTAGTAAACTGTGAGATTTGCTCTCTCACCTTCAGGAAATCACTGCTCTTTTCTGTGTCTTTGAAGACAAAATCATTATGGTTGGAAAAGACCTTTAAGATCGTCAAGTCCAACCACTAACCTCCTACTGCCAAGCCCATTGCTAAACTAAACCATTTCCCTCAATATTTCATCTATGTGTTTTTATTGTCTCTAGGGATGGTGATTCCACTACCTCCCTTGGCATCTTGTTCCAAAGCTTAATAACCCTCTTGGTGAAAAGATTTTCCTACACTCCAATTTAAACCACTCCTGGAGCAACTTGAACTTGACCCCCATCTCACTACATCTCCCCTTCAGGTAGTTGTAGAGAGTGATCATATCTCCCCTCAGCCTCCTCTAGGCTAAACATCCCCAGCTCCCTCAACCACTCCTCATAAGACTTTGATGCCTGTCTCCAGCACCTCAATGTCCTTGTAGTGAAGGTGCAGCCTCACCAGTGCTGAACACAAGGAGACAAACACTTCCTCGGTCCTGCTGGTCACACTATTTTTTATACAGGCCAGGATGCCATTGGCCTTCTTGGTCACCTGGGCACACTACTGGCTCATGTTCAGCCAGCTGTCAGTTAAAACCCCCTGGTCCTTTTCTACTGGACAGTGTTCCAGCACTCTGCCCCAAGCCTGTAGCGTTGCATGGGGTTGTTGTGGCCCCAGTGGCACTTGGCCTTGTTGCACCTCATCCAGTTGGCCTCAGCCCATCAGTCCAGCCTGTCCAGGTCCCTCTGAAGAGCCTTCCTGTCCTGAAGCAGGTCTACACACCCACCCAGCTTGGTGTCATCTGCAACTTACTGAGGGTGCACTCAATCCCTTCATCCAGATCATTGATAAAGATGTTGAACAGAACAGGCCACAGCACCAAGCCCTGGAGAACACCGCTGTTGACTGGCTGCCAAATGGATTTAACTCTGTTCACTATGACTCTTTGGGCCTGGCCATCCAGACAGCTTTCCACACATCAGAGAGTAGATCCATCCAAGCCATGGGCAGCCAGTTTCTCCAGGAGAATGCTGTGGGAGACTGTGTTTCAGGCCTTCCTGAAGTCCAGGAAGACCACATCTACAGCTTTTTCTTCATCCACTAAGCGAATCATCTTGTCATTAAAGGAGATGAGATTGGTCCTACAGGACCTGCCCTTCATAAAGCCATGTTGTCTGGGCCTGAACCACTAGTTATCCTGTATGTGCCTCAAGGTGGCACTCAGGATAATCTGTTCTATAACTTTCCCCAACACCAAGGTCAGACTGATAGGCCTGAGGTTCCCGGGATCCTCTGAATTTCCTCCCAGGAGCTCCTTCATTTTGAAGCAGCTCCTGCCCATCCTCCAGGATGGACTTAAGTTTGAAAGTTTCCTTTTCAGACAACTCATTGAAAAAGGTTACTATCAAGTCTGATTATGCTTAGAAACAGCTCTCTTGATCTCAGAGAACAGTTGACCCATGAAATATATATGTATATATTCAGGCTGTAGAGTGGAGAAGCAGTTCCTGTAAGGTTAATTATCTGCACTCCGTTTGTGAAGCTTGTAAGCAAGCTGATGTTGATCAGCACTCTGAAGAGCTCTATAGTTAGCTGATCAGTGAGGACTCTGCCTTGTTTCCCTTTTCCTCCAGCATGTTAATGCTTTGGCACCACATTCTGCTTGCCCATAAGCAAGGGTAGAAGCTATTGTGAATTCTAGTGTTTGCTAGTAATAATTAAGCATACTTGTGTGAGTAACTTATTTATAAATGTAGTGAGAGGGAGTTTGAATGTCCAGTTTTATTATTGGAATACACACAAATATTCCAATAAGTGAGTTGACTGAGAGTTTATGAACACATTGGCGCTCTGTGAAAGAATGTGTGTTCTGTAGATGTAGATTATGGTTCTGGCAGGGGATGCTGTCAAAACTATTTATGCCAGCCCCAAGTTACTTTTGCTAACTGTAGTGCTCCATGACAGTATATTAGAAATGCAAAGTAAAAACTAGTGCAATGTACCTGGAGCTGAGGCAGAGCATTTCTAAAAATCATACTGGAAGTTAGTTCTTTTGAAGAAGGAAGATGATAAGGAACCTGTTACTGATATTTCATGAAGAGTGCATTTTATTCCTGTTCTTGGGACTAACAGAGAAAAAGTATTGTCCCAGCATCTGAAGTGTGTTTCTTACCTTATAGTCATTGTGTCAGAGAATTCCCATCATGATGCCTTGACAAGCAAAGGTGCAGTGATGGTAAGGACAGGTAGACAGACAATTTTCCTGTTCGCTTTCTGCTTTGCTGTGTGCTGTTTTCCTTTGTGGCTGCAGAAGTTGAGCTGTTCTAGTGCTTCTCAGCTGGATGGTGGTGATGTTATCTTTTGCACTGACTGCTTCCTGTGTGGTGTGAGTGCCCCTTTCCCACTGCATTTGCTGAGCTGCCTGCTAGCTCCTGTGTGCTTTGCTGGGCCTGTCTGCTCATCAGGGCGTGAAGGAGACAAGGCTTGGATGAGCATATGGTTAGGAAAGCAGGAGGGAGATCTAGAAGATCCTTGGATCTGGAAGGACACTTGAGTTACATTAATGAGAACAAATAGTTCAGGGTAAAGGGACGCTTTTTTTTCAAGGAGTGCAAAGAAAGAGAGAAAGAAGCTCCGGGAAAAAATCACGAAGTGTCAGGATAATGGTGACAAGGAGGCAGATCTACAAGGGGAAAAAAGGGATTAAAACCCAAATGAATAGACAAGAAAAGATCCAACTAGGGGGGTTCACAGTTTTGGTTTCATTTATATTTCAAATATTTTCCTTACATCAGATATTATCAACAATTTTTGCAGAAAGAGAACACTTCCCAACTGCCTGTAAGCTCTTGTCCATCTTCCAACCAGATCTTGAAAGAGAACTGCATAATTACAGTTTTCAGATGTGAAACACAGCACCATGACTTCCGCACCAAAGAGCTCTGTCTGTACAATCTGCCTTTTCCCACCTTTGCACTTTGCTTACAAGCCAGAGATTTGCATTCATCTGCATTTAGGATGATGCCAAATGAGTTACCAACAGCTAATGTGTTCTCCCTACAAGGTACATGTGCTGTTTGTGTTGCAGTGGTTGGGACCGAGTTGGTTGCCATATCTGTCAGAGGGGTGGATGGGTACAAAATGGGACAGCAGCCCCTCATGCTTCTTGGAGTTTAATTGGCAAGGAGTTGGTGGATCTTCTCTCTGGCTGCATTTGTGATGCAACAAATCAGTTGGCAGGGAAGCTGACACGATGAGCTGTTGCTGCTATAGATGACACGCCATTCACCTCCTCTTGAGCAGGCAGAAATGGCAGCCAGCAGAGAAGCCATTACCTCAGCAGCCTCTGCCTCCCTGTTTTGTGCTTCCCAGGCTCCATTTTCTCCTTCAGTCTGCACAGATGAGGGCTGGTGAGGTGCTCTGCCACATGCATGATTAGTAACGCTTCTTGCAGCCTTTGCTGGCCTACCAGACTTGGAAAATGTTCAGCGATAGACACAGGGCACGATCGCTATCATTTGCATAAAACCTCTTTTTATTTCATGCATCTGTGGAATTCACTGAACCTGAGTCATCTCTGGTGAAGCTAGTCAAGTCACTGGAATGATAACAAGGGTGGATTTGGCCCTGTAAATGGCATGTGAAGCTCATTGTAATCACTTCTGCCTTTCCAGCATTGACTTCCTGAAACTCTACTGGAATCCTTGTAATAGCCTGAGCATGAAGATGGGATTTCATGCTAGTAACTGCGAATTCTCAAGCCATTTAAATCCTAAGCATCTTTGAAAACAACAGCTGATGCTGGTGTGACAAGGCTCTCCTAACCCCAAGGAGACCTGGGCCTGCTCCTCCAGTTGCATGTGCTGTATAGTACACCCATGTCAGGCCTGCTGAGTCACTCCCAAGTCATGAAGCCAAAGGACTGGCCATGATGCATGTGTACAGTGAGGTGTGGGACATCAATTTGAGCTTTTCATAGTGAAATCCACACACTAAGTCAATTGGACTTCATTCTTATTTAAGTAAATTTCTCATTAGGTTTAGTGAAAATTGATTGAAACTTTAGTACTCAATTCATAATTATTTCACAAATGAATCTGTAGCAGGAATATTGAGACACATGTAGATATATATACACACAACAGTTGCTAATTACTGAAGTTAATGAATATGTTGTAGTGGCAGAAAAAAAGCACCAGGTTGAATCCAGTGAAAAATGTGGACCAGGGCATAGATTTCTGTTGAAAACCCTGAAAACAGGATAGGAAAATGACCAACTGGATCCTGCAGTATTTGGTGCTCTGTTCCTCTAATACAGGGTGTTCTGGCTCTTCTGCAGTTCTCTGTTTCCCCAGGGACACAGCCTTCATATTGTCAGTTGTAGGGATCAGATACTGAATGATGCAAATCCTTTTATTTTCATGCTCTGCTCATCTGCCACATTCACCCATGGAACAAGTCCTGAGGTCTTAGCTTGGAGCAGGTGCTAGTTCCTCAACAGTGTTCCCAGAAAGGGTGAAAATCCATCAGTTGCTTTGGGCTTTGCATTTGGTCCAATTTCTATAGACATAAAATACTTGTAGCTTTAGGGCTGTGCTTGTAAAAACCCAAGACAAATTCTTATCCTCTTTCAGAGACCCCAGGAATTTACCCTTACATTGATGTCCGACAGCTCTAAGGCTGATGCTGAGAAATCAGTGTCTTCTGCCTTCTCCCCTCACTGCCCACAGGGCAGCTGATCACCAGGACTGCAAACACCTCAGTTTAAAACACCACATTAAATACTGCTCTGGTTTCCCTTGCTGTCATGGAGCCACCTGGCCAACGTGGCTGGTATTTTGAGTAGGACTAACTGTGGAAGCTAAAGAACAACATGTTTGAGCTGGTCTAATAAAACAGAAGTCAATTATCAAGTGGATGTGTCTGTTAGTATTGCTGTGCTGTAAGGCCCTCTTCCCTCTTTATTATACCTTTCAAAAGCACATGAGAGATATAAATTCAGCTCAATTTTTGTTTAACAGGTCACTCAATATTGTTTTGGGTTAATATTGAACGGGATGCAAACACCACTTTTCTCTCATCTTGATACCAGTAAGCAAGCATTTATTTTCTTCTCACCCTCAAAAGAAAGCTTCTAATGGAAAAGAATAATACATGAGCAGTAATAGACATGTAACATAATTACTAGGCTACAGACAGAACACAGGATACTTCATTACAGGTCTCCAGTTAAAAAATCTCTACTATAAAAATTGTCATTTCTTGCTGTTACTGGTTCTTATAGATAAACAGCTGAAGTAAGCCAATTCATGGGAAAACTATGACTGTATATTTTTCCATTTTTACTTTTCTGTAGTTATGTGTGTATCTATATTTTAAAAGTAAAGACAAGGAAGTGACTAGCCACCATTACTTGTCTGAGCATGTTCCATGTGGAATTCAAATATCAGAAATGGTCAGTTTTTCCACCAGTGCATGGTGGTGAACAGATCCTCTTCCAACAAAAAGACATGAGGCATAGAACTGGTTGGAAACTGAAGTGGTTTTCCAGGCTGCTAATGAACAGCATTGACCTTTCTAGTACCCGTCTGCTGTGGCTAAGCAGATCCAGACGAGACACGGTCACTGTCACCCAGCCCATTTCCACTGATGTCATTCTACCCCAACCCCAGGGATGGGCTTGTATGTTTAAGGGTGGTGAGTGACATGCATTCAGTGATACAGATGACTAACAGATAGATGTGACAAACTGGAATAAGCATGTATTTTATCCTAAGGGTAGCAGTTTGTGCCTTACATATTTTATTTGTGAGTTTGATGGTTCTGCGGTGTTGTGTGCTAGTCAGATGCTTACTAGTCTGAATATTTACTGTCAGTTTGTATTGCTATTGGACTTCTGGAATTATTCCACGTGAACGATAACTTGGAGAAGAGGTGTAGAAGTGACTCGGTAAAATAGTGGTGTGTTGCCTTTGAGGCAGCTTAGTTCATGCTTTCTGCCATTTCTTTGTAAGCAGCACCAGAAAAATGATGAGTGGCAACTTGGAGTCGATGTTATGATTGTGTTTGCCTGCAAGTTCATGCACAAGAAATAATCATGATAATTTTGAACTGGAAAGCCTTCTGGCAGTGATTAGGAAAATGCCTGTGGCTGCAGGTGTATGTGGTCTTCCTAATGCCTCAGAGCAGTTAATAATGTAGCAGCCTTGAGCTTCTACAAACTATTCAAGTGCTGAGGCAGCACGTCACAGAGTACAAGGCTTCTATGAGGAAACTGCTATTGTTGGCTATGAAGGAGAGTTGAATTGTGTTTTATGAGATAAGCCTGGACATGTTTTAAATGGGTTTGGAATGTGGGGGTCTGTTCATACTGTTTCTGTGACATCTTGCCCCGAGACCACCTCTCAAGTTATATGATACAGATAGTTAGAGTGTATCCTCCAAATCCCTCTAAGTTCTAAAAAAAAAAAGGGTTAAGGTTCCCATATTGCCCCTGAAGTAAAAAGCTGTTTGCCTTTTGTAATCACCTGAAAATTCTCTTTCTACTTAAAAACTTTAGTATAGTGATTTTGCATGTTGATATACTGGAGCAAGACATAACGATTCCTGAGTCTCATTGCTGTTGAGGATTTTTGAATTAAATTTGAAGCAACTTAACTCAAAACTGTATCAGATTTCTCAATGAAGATATTGAGGATAGTGAATACTATTGAGAGAAAAAATAACCAAGCATGTAATGAATCCAAATAAAGATCAAAGCCATGTCTAATTCACAACATAGTCTGGATACATAAGACTGTGTGTTTGGGTGGGTAGCAAAGGTATTAGGAATCTTGACTTAGGAAAGATTCCTGCTCACTCTCATTAAAAGAGCAGTGGTGTATAGCAAACTTTTACTTGATGCATTACTGATATTCTGCTTTGCCTTGTGAAAGAGTAAGAGTAGTTCAGAGGAGCTGTAACATGAGTATCCAGAATTTATTTATGCATAATGAATAATAAACTGAAAAAAATGAGGACAAAATTATGTCATTAAATATGAAGGAAAGATTATTAGAGAGCAATTTGTCAGCATAAAATTGCAACCCTAGAACTGGCAAGATCAGAGAGCTGTACAATGTACAGTGCTAACATATTATGTAGATCAAGCTAAGGTTCAAAGTGGCAGTGAACTGCTTTAAGATGTTTTGTATAGTCCGCTTGGGATAGATCTTTGAGTATATTTTCAAGATAACTCATTGTTTCAGACAACTTGCTTAAAAAAAATCAGTTAGGAAAAAAATTAAGCAGTGCAAGTCACTCGGTGATGGCCTTTTCAAGTTGTAGATGGAAGTTCACTGCTCACTACCACTTGTTTCTGCATTTATCTTCATGCCCAGCTAGGAGGTGATATTCAGAGTGTTTAATTCTTTAGAATTGGCTATCCCCAGTTTTCTCTGAATAGTAAAATAGAGGCTTCTGAGTGAAAGAAGGGACTCAATGTAAATGTAAATACTTTTCAAGATGGTGCTGTCTTGTTATTCTACAGCATCTTAGTTGAGTCATTTTTTGTACAGAAGCTATTTCTTATCGATGATTTACCTCCTGGTGTTTGACTGGTGGGAGGTGAAGTGAGTGCTGCTGGAGACCCTGTTAACCTCAAAAGCTTGGTCTCATCAGCAGACTTTAACATTGCTTTGCATCACCACTTCTTCCAAGGCATCTACATACTTGTTTAACCATGCAGATCCTAGCATTGAGGTGTGCAAAACTCCCCAACTTTCACGTATTACAAGAACCATTTATGTTTTGTCCTGTTGCTTCTATCCTGACCAAATAGTCACCCTTTTCTGGATAAAAAATCAACAGTAACTTTACCTAGCACTCCTTTGCCAATGTGAAACAGACTATCCAGGACTGGGTTTCCCTCTTGTTTCAGACTCCTTTGTCTTGTGCTGTTTTGTTGCTAGAACTAATGTAGGCAGCAGACATCATTGCTTTGGTGCAGCCCCTAAGAAAGTATGTCCTTGGAAAGTGGGAGGGCAGGAGCATTGTTTGTCCACTTGTCTCCTTTTAACAGAAAAAACAGAAATTACCGGTCTCTGCATAAGCACTGCCATCAGGGCTGACCCTTTTTACCTTGTAAAATGGAGGGAGCAAGACAGTTGACAGCAGAGCCTGTTGCTACATCTAGTTCAAGGCTTTCTGCAGAATTTAACATCTGTGCATTCTCTATGTCGATGAAATGAGGGGTCTGTTATCAGAGGTACTGTAATTACATATTCATATGTCTCTCTGCTATTCTAAACTTCTGGTAAAACTGTTCAGTGTCCACTTCACAGTCTTTATGACCTGGCACTTGGGCTTTCTTGGGCTTTTCTTCCTTTCCTCTGGTTTCGAAATGAACTCTTCAAGTATGCTTGGGTCTCATCGAGCACTTAATGTAAATGCTGTTAAGCAAATGATGTAAATCACAAACCTCATGTTTAGCAGTCTGAGTAATCAAAGGAAGCTTTCCAGGAGAGCAGCAGCAGTGGTTGGGAACCTTCAGCAAATGGCAGTTTCTGTCAAAGTAAGTGAAAACCTACTGTTGTGAGATAAGCATTGCAGTTTGGGGTTAAACTTTCACACAGACTTTGCTCTCCTCCACATGAGGAGGAATCACTGGGTAGAGAAGTCAGTCAAAGTTGCACAGAGACTTGGTGCTGAGGAGCCAATTGGTGACTTTGAACAGCTCTAATGACTAAGAAATAAACCTAGCAAAACACAGATCGTAAGAGTATATAAGTTGACAATTAAGCATCATCTGGTGGGCTGTGCTGGAGGAAAAGGAGACCTTGGATGGAGAAAAACAGTGTTGCTGGTCCTCATAGTTTATCATGCTACTCCTGTCTCTGATAAATGGTTGCAAAAAGGCTCCAAAAAGAAAAGCAGATTTTTAAAAACAAACAAACAAACAAACCTCACAGAGGAAAACCAGATACTTTTTTAAAAAGATGAACTATTTTAATTTCCTTTTATTTGACTTTTCGAAGCATGAAATTGTGAACAGGAAGTGGAAAGGAACTAAAGTGTTTTCAATAACATCAAGATAGCAACTGTCTAAAGATGAGATAAATATGAGAGAACACCGGAGGAGAAAAGAGAGGGAAGAGAGTGAGTGGGAGAGGAGGAGTTGGGGTAAAACTGGAACAAGTAAAAGCAGGGGCTCTTCAGGAGATGGGAAATTCTTCAGAAAAGGGGAAAATATTACAAAAACCACAACAATAACAACAACAGCTTTTGCTTCTGTGGGAAGATGAGAGAAATTGTAACTCTGAGTCAGACGCAGTTTTTGTCCTGATCCTGGCAAGACTCAATTGTGCATCGCACCTAAAGTATTACTGTAAACACAACTACATTTTGAAACTCCTTTTGTGCCTCCGGTAAAACTTCATGGGACACGAGTGGGTGTTTGGACTAAGAATAGGCTGTGAGACCATGCAGAACAGAGTCGGATTCACTCCTGTACGTCCCTTGGCTTCAGTGTGCTTGTCTTGGAGTCTGTTTGGCTATGGCTTTTGAAGAAAAAGTCCTAAAATACAGCTGTCAAAAATGTTCTCATGAATGTCTTTGGAGTCAGATTCTTCTGTAACCTCTGTCTCTTTTGCATAGTTGCATTGACACAGAGTGTCCATAAAGGCAGTTAAGCTTTATTTATTGGTATTCTGTGGTACAAGAGCACCTCAAACAGCAGGACTCTGATAGGACGTGTGTCCCATTCACTCTAATTTCTCACGGCCATTGAGGGTGGGGAGTTGAATTCTCTGTTTCAGTGAAGCTGGGAAAGTGGCAGAAGAGAGTTGGAGGCTAACTTCAGAACTTTTCACTATAAAATGCTGCCCTGAAAAGGACATGTGCAGAGAAGGTCCCAAATGTCTGCATACTTTGTGAACTGTAGTTACTCTGAGGGTTTGGCTTTCGGAAGCTGTGAGAGATAAAATAAATTACCACCAACTCTGCTGCTTGCTTGCTTTTAAACTGAACATATTCTTCTTAAATTTAGATATAATTATGGAGTTGATGTGCTATGAACACTTCATTTAGTCAAACTGAAAATTATGTTCTCCACAAGCTGTGTTAAAGCCAAAATTAAAAAAATGCACGGCCTAATTATAGCAGCAGTGTGGAGGAGGTCTGCTAGTATATTGTACGATACGTTTTGACAGCTGCTTTTTGCTGGAAGATTGTCAAGATCCTCACAAAAAGGTTTTGAAGTGCTTAAAATGGGCAAATACAAAATCTGTAGGTGTCATGTAGCCGGCAAAGACAAAAGGACTTGTGTGTTTGGTTGGGCCAGGGTTATAGCAATGTTAATAGCATATTCTCCTCGTAGCTGGGCTTCTAAGCTATTTTCAGGAGGTTTATTGGGGTTGTAAAGGATGAAACTGCACTGTTATTTGGCACATAGAAAAATTCTCCAAAACCATTCAGTGGGTGAGGCATTTCAGATGTTTCACATTTTAAAAATTTGGCACAGTAGGTTCCTTGTTACACTTACGGTCAATAGGCCAATGGCATATGGGGCAATTAGAACAGTCAACAAAATCAATCTTTAACCCCTTCCTTTCTTCCACAGCTATTCCCATATATGGACAATTCCCAAACTTTACTCTTGAAGAGACCAAGGAATAAGGTTTTAGATATGTGGACTGCTTGACTGCAGTAAATACAAGAACAAACCAAGCTGAGAGGGCACATGGAAGAATAAAAAGGACAAGAGGAAGGTATCTCTCCACACTGGGTTTTCTAACACAGTCAAAAATTGTCACAGATGGTTGCTGCAGCTAGACACAAATGCTGACTGATTTGGCTCTGCAGTAACCTGTGCATGTGCAGAAAAAATTAGTGCATTTTGCCTGCCATTTTGCCCCAGTTCCCTTTCCTTTGCCCTTGTCCAATACTGATGCTGTGTCTAATAGCTACTGCCTCTCACTCTATCAGCCATACAGGCAGGAACAGCTGTGTTGCTGCCCTTCAGCTGGGAGGGCCTGAGGGAAGTTGACCCCAAGCGAGGCTGGGCATGGTTTCCCTCCTTCTCAGGCAATGGCATACCAAGTCAAAGCATACCAAAGGAATGCCTCAGTCTCCTCGCTTTATCTTTGGGTAGGGCACTGTGTGATGGAGGCCTCCAACTTGCTGATTCTTGTATGTTTTCTTTGGTTGAGGGTTGTGGCAGGCAGCACATCTGCAGCTGGATCAGCTGATGAGTCACTCCCTGTCAAGGGAGCAGAAACCGTCAGGACCACTATCGCTTTATCACTGGAGTGAATGACCTGAGGAATGGGGTGCATGCAACTGCCTCTGGGAAGAGAGAGAGAATAAGCATCTGGCTGCTGGGCTTCGCAGTTGCTTTCCCTCCTGGCACATCAGCAGCTGTGTGCATAGGCAGCACCAGCTTTACAGATTCTTATCAAGGTATCTCATTATAATCCTAAGTGCAGTTTTAGACTAGTCTAAAGATGAGGTGAATTTCTGCAATATTAAAGAACCCTGCATGTATTTGGTGAACAGAGCTTCATAATTGTTCCCAGTGAGAAAAGCACGTGGCTTTGGTTTCTTGGGGAATCACAGGGCAAATGTTTCTCTTATGTGTACACTGGAGGGGCATGTTTCTCACTTAAAAAAAAACTTGAACAAAACTAAAAGGAAGAGAAAGGGAAAGAAAGAAACCACAACCTTTCTCCATTATGTGGAAATGGCAATCCATGGAATATTTCCTTCTTGAACAGATTTGAGAGCATACTGAAAAACAAACTTGCCACAAGTATGGGTTAAAGGAAAATTGGGGTCTATCAAGGTATCAAAAAAGTCACCTTTCTTTAGAGGGCTGCCAAAACAAAAGATGGAGTAGGCTCAGGACTTCAGTTCAAAAGGAGTAAAAGATGTTCCTGGTGATGCAATTGCAAATGGTGTATGTGATTTTTGCCTCAATAAGTTGCAGCCTTTCTCAGAAAATCTTTGGGGCCACATCTTTTGTCTAACAGTGTCATTTGCCTAGATAAGGAAAAATCAGTTTAATTAGTTTTGGTATAATAGATATTATTATTTAATAGATAACTTTTCCTGGGAGATTAATAGCTCATGTTATTCTTACAAAAAAGCAGATGTTTTCTTGATGACCCATATAGGGAAATTCATCAACAAGTTATACCATGCAAGATTTTGGCAGCAAGGCTGAACACACTTAGATGTTCCCTCATTCAACTACAGCTTATTTGCATCAACTGACATTGAGTCAGACTTCAGGGGAATAAGATTTGTTTTGATTTAGCTGAATTGTGAAGTTCATTTAAGACAATTAAAAAAAAAAACCCAAACAACTAGAACTGTGCACTATTGTGAATTCAGAAGCTTTTACTAGTATTTCAACAGACACAATAGAACTGTCCCAGGTGTCCTCTTATTTGTTCTTCTTATGAACATCAATATTCTAAGAATATAATTACTTGGAAAATACTGCTAATAAGCATTCCCACATTGCTTAGTAGAGACTGAGTAACCCACTTCTTATTTTGAATAAGTAGTTTGGTCATGTCTGTCCTTGCAATGAGTCTTTGATTTCCAGATCGAGAATTGTGTTTTGCAAATAGGGTTTAGGGCTTGTCTGCCTGAGGATTTAGTACGTGAGAAATGAGCCTGAAGTCTTTGATGTGAAAATGCATCCTATCACTTGGTGGGGTGTCATGGAAGTAAATCAACATGTTTAATTCCATAGTAGGCACTTCCTGATGATATTTCAGAGATTACATCTCTCTGTCATACTGGTGTGAGTGAGTACAGCAGCTAATCAACTTTCAAAGAATTAATGGGGTTTTTATGAGGAAAGTTTCAGCTGATGCTGGACAAAACTATGAATGTAAATAGCACTTGTGTTAATGTACTGACCTGTCAAACTGTTTCTGGCAATGGCAGTAGCAATACCTGAGAGGCAGGATGCTGCACTGTGAAAATGGACTGCATGGTTTTCTTCTACCCAACAAAACAGTCCTCTCAGCTTACTTCACCTGACCTTCCTGAGTGGGAATGTCACTCCATTTTCCTCTGGCAGTTCCGTGTGTGGAAGGGCAGCAGGAATGACTCTGCTTTTTCTATCAGATTTTCCAGTGGGTTTATTGTCTGAGCAGTGCCCAGGATGCTTCCTGGCACCAACAGATGTTTTTACAGTTCTCTTTGCTTATGTCATCTTTTTCAGTTTACATTTATTTTAAAGATGCTTTTTGTCTATAACTTGAAGGGTATTTTTTTGTAGACAGGGTAGCTTTAGATTTGTTGCATGACCAGTGGCTTTGATGCGCAGTAACATTTTGGTTCCTCTGGAAAATTAATCTTGAAAAAAAAAGTGAGCATAGCTAATAGAGTTAGCTAAGAGGAAATCCCAACACTTCCATCTGAGCTATGTTTAACACATCCTGTGGATGCGTGCACGCGTTTGGGTGTACAAATGCCTTGTTGATCAAGAATCACACTTTGTTTCAAAGTAGAGTGATGAGGGGGAAAAAAAGTTATTTGCTTGTCAGGATTTATATTTCAGTGAATTTGAGGGCAATAACTCAATTATGTGTAGCACTTTGCTTACCTATTATGCTACTTATGTAAAAAATAATATATGCTTTATTACAACAGGAGTATAGAATTTATACTATAGATGGTGTTGATGAAGATGTCATATTTAGGTTTGGATTAGAATGAGTTAATAGATTTGTATATTTGCTAAACCCAGATGGCCAGTAGGTAGGAAAGCAAGAGGGCGGCTGAGCTGTCCAGGTGGCCTTTTTGCTTTATATTTATTACCTCTGTGTATTTGGTTTTTCCAGAGGGGAACTTAACAAGAACTTGTCCAGTAGATGAGCGTGATGAGTTCTTGCTTTTGTACAAGGAGCACTTTTTTACTATGGTTCCCGTTCCATTTGTGGTTGGTTTTTTTTGTTTGTTTTTTTTTTATTTTGCACAGTAGCTTGATTTCCAGAATCAAAACATTCTTCACAGGGTGCAGGGGACACTGTGCTGGCACACCTGACCAAGCAAGAAGTGTATGTATTGCCTTCTCTCTCCATAGCTGTGTCATACCTTACTACAGCACTGTTGTCAGGGGCAGCAATCTATTGAGATAAAATGTTTCCTGTCAACAGATGTACCTTTTCTCTGATGCAACCTCACTTTAGTCCACTGAATGCTGAAAAGTATGAGAAGTTGTAGTAGACGTCCGGAAGATCTTGGACTGTGACGCGAGGGGTGAAGAGGAAGCGAAAGGGCTGGCACGGGGCAGAGCGAGAGGAGGTGCTTATGCCAGCAGATATAAGCACATAACATAAACAATAAAGCAGAGACTGAGCATCATCCGTACCGTGTATGCAGTGATCCATTCCGCTCAGCAGTCAGTGAGCTGGGAGATCAGTCTGGACCGCTAGGTAGCGTTGTCAGCAATGGCAACAAGAAGTTAATACATACCTCTCAAGCACTGAGGACCACTGATGCACAAAATCAGTTCTAGAATGCAGCAGGCCTTCTGTTCCCCAGCATTCATATGTGTGTCTTTACTCTATGTACATACATTCCTGGCTATATTTGAAGCAGTCATGACCTGGATGATATTACAACTCTGATACATTCATTTTCTACCCCAGAGGTGATGTTCTTCTCTCCCTACAGCTCTGCTCACAGTCTTCTAGCAAGCTATCTTCTCTCAGTACAAGCAACTTAGGTGTCAAAAGCTATTGGAATAATAGTTGAGGAAGACAATCATGTCATCAAAAGCTATAAGTAAATGGCAATGTTGGGCCAAAATGTGTAGGCTGTAAAGCCTAGTAGTTATGGAGAAGTGGGAGCACAGTACTTGCTTAATTTCCTTATTTTTGTGATTTTCATTCAGAATGTGATATGTTCCTACTATAGCTGCATTGCAATGTTTTTTGTCTTATTAATGCACAATTTAGTTAAGCATAGTATTTTAAAATCAGATGTACTAGATTGCGAAGATTTTGCTCAAAGTTGTAGGGCTATTTAATGTAGTTCTTCTCTACAGGACTTACAGGAGCAGTGAGCTGGATGTTTTTCTCACTAAAATCTCATTAAAACTATAAGAGTACTTTTTAAAAAACTTCAACAGCTTATCAGCTGGAGAGTTAAATTGATTTAAGAGTTAGCGATGTAACTAGATTCAGAGAATGTGTTTTGAACTCTGAACTTGGAATTGGGATGGGTTAGAGGTTGTCAAAGTTGGCCTGATCAGTAGTTTACAGATGTTTAGAGAATGTTGAACAACCATTTTTGAGGAGCGATGTAAACAAAGTATGTTTGTATTAGTGATTCTTTGATATGAAAATCTATTCAGAAGGTGCCAGGGCACTATCAGAGAACATCATCAAGAACATCCTGATGTGTAATTCCAGAGTAGGCATTTCCTGCTGTTAGTCTATGAGATTACACCTTGTCTGTTTTACTGCTGGGAATGCCTGTCGAGTTACAGAGGTTAATAAACTTCCTGAAGAGCTACAGAGGTTTTTGCAAGAAAGGAAACCAAGATTATCTAAGTTTTTCTGAGCTAGCTGTATTAAGATCCATGTGGGACAAATTATCAAGTAGTCAGAAGTGGTGCTGAAGAAAGTTTTTGTACCTAAATGCGATAGTTCTGGACAAGCGGTCAGGACCTGATAGCCTTGTTTGGTATCTTTTGATTTCAGTCCAACCATTTACTTTGATACTTCCTGCACTCCTTTCAGTGCTTGTGTGCTGCTCAGTTTTGAACAACTACCTTTTCCATGGGAACCAAGCCACTTCACTACTTGAATGTGTGCTTCTGCCTGGCATGAGGCACCCTAAGGATCCAAATGTACAGTTATGAGTGCATGAAAGAAAAATCAGAAAACAAGCTTACCGGGGTGTAATTAAAACTGTACAGCAACTAGCCAGGTAGACTCTTCTCATTTATGGTACATTGGAGAAACTTGCTGTATTTCCATCAAGACTGAGGCATCTCCCATTCCCTGCAGTTTCCATTGAGCGGTTCCCACTTGGGAAACCCACACTCTGCCTCACTTCGTCTTTTAGCTTCTGGAGTTATCATCTCCATTACTGCATCTGCCTCCATCAAGCTTCTAGTGCAAGGTAGTATGTGAGCAGTGGAAATTTGAGTCCTATCTGTCCATAGACACATCCTTCGAGGGCCTAAAGGACTGTTGGAGGGATTAGCCAGGCCTCTCAGTTTTCCTCAGGAAACACAACACCTTTCTTAAGGTATAGATATACTTAAGTATATATACTTACACTGAATTATATACTTGTGAATATTTATGCTCAAGTGTCAAGCAACTCAAACTACAAAAAGAAAATCTTGTTCTTTTTTAGCAGAATAATTGCCCTTGTGAAAAATCTCAGGCTCAAAATGAGGCGATGTATGCCTGATTTCCACTTCATCATGCTTTGTTAATTTTATCTCTTATATTTCTTGGTTTGCTCTGTGGGGCTTCTGACATGAAAAGCAGCTCCTGTAATTATTAGTGTTTTGTATGCTGCTGCTGATTCTTCAGATGAGATTTCAAATCCTCTTGTTTCTCACCTGAAATAATAGCCTACATCGATCAACAAGCATTAAGGATTTCAGTTGAGAAATAAAACCCAAGTCAAAATAGTCTGTCAGGAACAAATAGTGTTAGTGACAGGAGCGGAAAGGGATGTGTGTAAACCGAACTGTAATGTTTCAGATGTGTTTCTATAAACTATTGAACACTTGTAAACCTTTCTAATTAATCAGCTGCTTTTTAAACTGGAGCTTAAAATACTTAAACTATCTTTTGTCTGCTTGTCTTTTCACATGTATAGTTTTTATTTTAAGCTGTGTTTCATGCTGAAGTGATTGACTGAGGAGTTTTACTGAGAGAAGCAAGCACAGTGTGCCTTGGCAATCCTGCTGACAGGGAGACTGAAGCAGAGTTACCAATCAGATTTTTTAAAAAGTGAGTGGAAAACTGGCTGGATGGCCAGGCCCAGAGAGTGGTGGAGAGTAGAGTTAAATCTAGTTGCCGAACAGTTACTGGGGATGTTTCAAAGGAGACTGTTCTGTTTAACATCTTTATCAATGATCTGGACAAAGACACTGAGTGCACCCTCAGTAAGTTTGCAGATGACACCAAGCTGGGTGGATGTTTAAATCTTCTTGAGGACAGAAAAGCTCTTTGGAGGGATCTGAACAGGCTGGAGCAGTGGGTTGAGGCCAGTTGTATGAGGTTCAACAAAGCCAAGTGCCAGGTCCTGCACTTAGGTCACAAAAACCCCATGCAATGCTACAGGCTTGGGGCAGAGTGGCTGGAATGGTGCTCAGCAGAAAAGGACCAGGGGTTTTAACTGACAGCTGGCTGAACATGAACTGGCAGTGTGCTCAGGGAGTCAAGAAGGCCAATGGCATCCTGGCTTGTAATTGTGTGAAATAATGTGACCAGCAGGACCAGCAAACTGGTTATGCCCCTGTACTTGGAGCTGGTGAGGCTGCAAAGAGAGTACTGTATCCAGTTCTGGGCTTCTCACTACAATAAGGACACTGAGGTGCTGAAGCATGTCCAGAGATGGGCAACAGAGATAGTGAAGAAGCTGGAGGACTAGTCTGATAGGGAGCAGCTGAAGGACCTGGAGTTGTTTAGTCTGGAGAAGAAGAGGCTGAGAGGAGACATGATCACTCTCTACAGCTACCTGACAGGAAATTGTAGTGAGATGAAAATTGGTCTCTTCTATCCAGTAATGAATGACAGAATAAGAGAAAATGGCATCAAGCTGTGCTAGGGGAGGGTTAGATTGGAGATTAGTAAGAACTTTTTCACCGAGAGGGTTATTAAGCCTTAGAACAGGCTGCCCAGGGAGGTGGTGGAGTCACCATCCCTGGAGATATTGAAAAGCTCCATAAATACGGTGCTGAGCTTAGCAGCATGAAATTAGTGGTTGGGCTTAATGATCTTAAAGATCTTTTCCAACCAAAATGGGTCTATGATTCTATAAAAAATTAAAAGAGATGATTTTATCAAGAAGATTTCTATTTTAAGGATGCTGCTTTTTTTCCATGTAAGAGTTAGACTACACAAGACAATTTAGGAAGATGTCAAATGTGTGAGTTCCATGTAGGTTGAATGCATTGTTTCAT
Organism: Urocolius indicus; assembly: GCA_013401255.1. Classification (NCBI taxonomy): domain Eukaryota; kingdom Metazoa; phylum Chordata; class Aves; order Coliiformes; family Coliidae; genus Urocolius; species Urocolius indicus. The sequence goes on from WBNH01007554.1 coordinate 337,235, forward strand.
CCATGTGAACAATGCAGGCATGAGACACGATGGAGCGTGGTCAGAACAGGTTTGCAATCATAATTTAGTTGTTGACCAATGGGCCTCTAACATTAGTTCAAGTTTCAAAGCTATCATTTCCAGGGCTTAAGGTTTTTGTCTTCTTGGTATGAAATCAGAGAGTTTTATTAATCAGTGCTGTAGGAGCTGAGACAACACAAAGTACCAGTGGACTGTCAAAAGAGCCCAGAAAATTCGGAAAATTTGACTAGTCAGAAAATGGTACAATAAATATCACTATTGGGCCAGAATCCAATTTCCTGTACTCTAGATGAAGTGGATAGCTAGGAAATGCAAAAAATAACCCCCACCAAGACAGATGGGGAGCCACAGCAGAAAAAAGCAGCAAGGTAAGAGCAAGGGATTTTCACATGGGACAAAGGCATGGAAGGAGGGGGCCAGATCTGTTGATTAGTCTGGAAGAAATCGTAGGAGAGCAGCACTTCTGGCAGTGTGCGGTAGCTATTAGCCAAGTCTGAAAAATCAGGACATATTTAAATGAATTATAAAAGTGATTATAAAGGAAGGCTGTGGTATAATTTGTGAGAGGGGTGGTGTGAGTCTGTTTGTATGTTTGGAAGCTTATTTTCCCCTAAGAAGCCTGTCTCTTTACAGCTAATAGAGGCTAGATACTTGATGGAGTGTCTTAATCAATTTAAGATGTGTTCCCATGTATTTAAAGGACTAATATAAGATAATGTCTATCACTTCTCCTTCCTTTCTTTCTTCTCTCTGCAGTCACAAATCTTTTCTGCAGACAAACAGCAGCGCTTCCATAAATAACATCTTAGGTAATGATTTCTGTCCTAATGACACTGATGTTTAATTAACATGAGGCTGCAGCACTCTACTGCTCTGATAAAGGAGCCAAACAGAAGCACAGCAGTGTGGTTTCCTCCAGCTTTGATGTTGGAGTACTGCCGTCTTTGGAAGGACCTCTGAGGAAATCACTGAGATGTGAAGGGGAAACCCTCAGAACCAAGTCCTCCAGAGAGGACTTCCCACTGCCTTCCTCACTCCCCTTCCAGAGAAGAATTAATTTTCCATTTCTGCAGTGAAACCAGTTGGCAGCACAACACACGCTGCAGTTTTTGATCGTAGCTTGCCTAGGAGTACATGTTCTGGAGAAGTGCTGAAGTTTGAATGGGGGCAGGAAATATTTGTGGAAGACATCTCAAAGTAAATAACTCACAACACTGTGAGATAGATATGACAGTTTTTGTTTCTAGCACACCTCAGGCTACTCAGCAGGGACAAGCGGGAGGACAGTTTAGTGTTGCTGATCACACAGCCTCTGCTGAGCCGCAGTGTGAAGCCAGGGGTGAGTTGTGGGGCACATGTTTCCTAGGAAAAACTCATTTTCCCTTCTGAGGGCAGCAAGGTGCAATTCTGCTGTCAGCAGTTTTGGCTCTGTGTTGATTTCCCCAGCTTTTTGACACCCAGTGGCAGGAAGGGTCAGCCAGCAGGGCTTGGGAAGGAGCTGTTCTGTCACAAAGAGCAAGTCCATCAGGGGCCTTTAGATGGAAAGGCTAGACTTGGATCTTCTGAGCCCTGCACAAGTCCCGGGTGATCTGTGGTCTCTAGAAGAGCTGGTACAGTATCACATAGGCCACAGCTTGCCAGCTATGGATTATGTCTATGAGGCTTACTAACTTGTGTGTGGGAAATAATTCCAGGAGCACTCTTCTTCTGCGGGTTGGCAAGGAGCTGCAATCATTGCACATGGGGCCTGGAGGGCCTGTGTTTAAAGGGTGAACTTGCACCACTGAATAGATGCTTATGATGCTAGGAAAAATGCTAAGCAGATGGCCTCTTGAAGTCTTCAGTTTTGACAGGCATGAGGGTATTGCCACACAGTAGAAGTGATGAGACCAAGTGTTTGCTTGAAGTTCGCCTTCAATGTAATGCTGGCCCTCCTTCAGGGTGTGAAGTCACAAGAAGCGTTGCCAAAAATGTTTAAGCTTTACCCTTATTGCCAGAGCTCCATCTTTAGCGTAAGGCTGCAACTGTGATAAAAATCACCTCTCCTATTTCAGCACTCTTAATGGTTTCAGTGTTCAGGTTTCTCTATTTTCCTTTTGTCAAGTAAATAATTATTGCGGAGTGAGAAGGCTCCAGCCTGTCAGATCCGTGAGCTGCACATGTAGGTCATTAACGATGTGACTGTCAAACATCTCCTTTGTATGACAGATTTGGGACCAAATGTGTGTGAGTCCATTGAATAGGTTTGATTCAGTCAACCAAAATTATAGGTTAGCTGTAGTTTTCCTTTTTTTTTTTATTGATGGCAGAGTTTTAATGTGGTCACAGTACATAGTCACATGATTTACAATCAAATGGATTAACCACTGACTTATGCTTCACATAAGCCTTATAAATCCACATGCATATTTTCCATATGCTAGGCAGAGAGCAGAGAGACATCTTTACGATGTATTAGTGAGGCTGTTTTCCAACAGAAAATATACATGTGGCACTAAATCCCACTGACATGATATTTTAGGAGAAATTACAGCAAAGATGTGCTTGACAAGGCCTTCTAGCTATTTATAGGCAATTCTGTCAATTTTAGGGTAAACTTTTCTTGTCTTTTTTTTTTTTTTTCCTCTTCCAACCATATTTGCTGCAGGATTCTTCTGGTTAATTTTAGGCTGCTGAAGCTTTGCATGAAGACATCTGCACAGTGGCACCACCCTGTAATTATATGGAAAGGGATCTCTTGTCTTGTGATTTTGCTGGTAGATGTACTTGCCAGTCCTTCTCAGCGTGGCAGGAGGGATGTAGTGTTTGTACCAGCCTGGGCTGGAGTGGGAGTTTGGTAAAACAAATGGACTGAGAAACAAGAAGACATTTACTGCAGGGCTACAGGGAAGGGCTGCTCAAATGAGAGCTTTCTCTGAACCCTGAAGCCCCAATGGGTGAGGCTATGCCCCTTCAGATTTTTTGCCACAGAGACATTTTTAAAATTTAACCGTTGCTATTGCAAATGGCACCTGTTTCACTCCTGCCCTAAATGAACCTGACTTTCGGCAGCATGTTTTCAATGTGAAGGCATCTCTGCTGCTACTTGATCATTTATGCATCCCAATGTCTGCTGTGTGTGACTGTGACACATCTCAGCTCACGTTTTTAACTGGGCACATGGATTGGCCACACCGATATCACACTGGTTGGGGTAAAGTATGAGTTTAAGCGATGAGTAATTGCCCTGCACCAGTCAGAAAAAGCTTGCTGAGAAAGCCTGGTTTCCTTTCACCATATGAGAAGTGGTTCCTAGAATAATTAAATCCTCTGTCCAAAAAAAAAAACCCTACAGGCGTAAAACATGAGGTAAAAATGGAGTTCCTGATGTGCCATTTCTGCACTTGACTAGAAAAACTGTGAGTTTCTCGGTTTGTCCCGATTTCTGAAGCAGAGTTGAATCTTTCTGGTGCCTTTGAGAAGCTTTGCAGCAAACCCGGGGAAAACTGAGGTATGAGGTTTTGCTTGTGATGTTATTTCCATGGTATGTGGTATTTACCTATACCACAGGTGAGTGGACAAGGAACATATCGACCTCAAAATGAAGACTTAACCTAAATGCTAAGCTTGCTGACAGAATTTTATGGGCTGGTGCAATTTTAATACCAGTCCCCAAATAGTTCATGTTATCTACTGTTCCATCTATATTGGAGAAGGCATCCACAGAGTTCAACTCAGGCAGGTTCAATTAAGCAGTCAGACTGTCATCTTCCAAAGTCAATAATTAGGTTGTATTTGGGTTTTTCCCTAGTTTTGTTTTGTTTTGTTTTTAACTTGTGCTTTTGGGCTATTTGGTTAGTTTCAGTTGGTTTTTTTCAATCCCAGTTCTGCCTTTTCATTTTGTTGATTATGAATACTGTGACTGTGCCCTCTGCCAGGGAGTCTTCCTTTTGACTATTTCCCAGTACCTGTTTGGACTGTGGGTTGGTTTCTCTCCTTCTGTGACAGAAGCAGGTGAATTTCAGTGGAATTGAAAGTAATTGAAGTATATTTTTTAAATATAGGCTAACTAAAGGTCTTATTAGCAGGAAAGCTAAGAGAGAAATTAACTTCCTTGGAAGCCAGCTTTGCTTGAAGATGTTTTTCTCAGAATGTATGAGCAATTGCTGAGAGCAGAGGTGAATCAGGGTACTCTACCCAAGGAAAAATGCCAGATGCTCAGGATACCATTTCTCTGGGTGTTCAGTGTGGTATTTATTAATAAAACTCTGTGAACAACTTCTGTAACTTACCAATAGGTGTTAGTAAGTTTTCTACTGTGAAGAGTTTGCCAACTTCTGAGACCTTTTCATAGCTTATGATTCTATGATTAGCTCACCTCTGCCCCACATCTATGCAGAACCATGGGCTCATGGACCCTGGCCTGTCCACCTCACCTCCCTTCAAAGTGAGCAAAGTTCTGTAACTGAACCTATGCAAAAGCGAAAAATTCTCCCTGGTCTCTTCCAGCAGTGCCAGTGTTAAGTACACACAGGGTATACAGCTGAAGTTCAAGCCCTGAGGCTGCCAGGCAGATTTTATGAATGTTTCAGTAAACAGCATTTTAGAAAAAAAAAGGAAGTCTGGGAACGACTAGTTCAGTTCAACCGTTGGAGGCATGACATTCATTACAGTCAAATCTGTTCAAATATCCTTGACAAATACCAGGAAAGAGTGTTCTTTAGACAGGTGGGTTGTTTTAAAAGGTCATTCTTAGCAAAAAAAAAAAAAAAAAAAGGAAAAAGAAAAAAAAAAAGGATAAATCTGTTAGAATTGCAAATCCTTCTCTCGGAGAAGCAGCAGGGTTGGGAGGGAGGTGCTGCTGGTTGGTGTGCATGACAGGGCTCAGGAGCCAGCAGCATGGGTTGGGATTGACATGCCCTTGAGTTGGGGAAAACTCAGTGAAAACAGAGGAGTGCTTTGGAGAAGCCTTATACCTCAGACAAATATTGCAGAGTTAGGTAAATGTACATTAGCCCCTATTTTTAATTAGGCTTTCAGAATCGTGAGCATGACCGACTCCTGTGCTTGGTGACAGGAAAAAAATGAGTATGCTTTTGTATGGTCCAAAGCAACTAAACTTTCATATATTAAAAGCAAGCTGCTTTTACTTTGATTTGATTTTACTTTCTTTCCTGTCTTTGTCCTATTAGTTCTTTTGGGGCTTTTTTTTTTTCCCCCTTTGTGGAGACTTGAGGACTTTGATGGATATTAGAGCTGCTTTTTAAGTTTTGTAAAGCTCTATAGGGCTGGGGATCTTATTTTTGTTTTGATTGACCTCAGTAAAGCTGCTTTTTAACCATACTGTAAAAATCTCGAGCTATCACTGAATGCTTATTCTATCTGGCAGGAATTTTTGCAGTACTCCTTCAGGTCTCTCATCTTAAGGAGAGCTGAAGTGTGTATGTGATCGCATAGAAAATGTTGGTGAACCTCACAGCAGCTACTAGAAGCTGCTGTAATCCTACCTGGAGTTCAGCTCTCTTGGGTTTTGTATCAGAACTGGCATCAAGAGAAATGACATTTTATCAGTTTTAGTAAACTGTGCCCACTTGTACCTTGGCATGAATAAATTCAGGAAAGAACTCATTCTGCTCCTTTTGGCAAAGAGAATGACTATGTATGTTAGCACTGGTCGGCCTCTCTGCACCTGCCAAACACAGCTAGTTTTTCAGCTGCCCAAAAGGCCAAGGAGTAGTAAGGGGAGGATTCAGAAAAGCAAACACTTGTGTCAGCAGGATCACTGCCTTGAAGTTGTTATTATGGAAGTAAAGATGACCACAGAGCACAGGGGGTGATGTATTCATTTCATTCCTTGCTGTTCAAGAGGAAGGCTGTTAAATTCTGTGCAGCTTGCTACTTTTTTAAGTTATTAGTTGATTCCCATATAGCTAGGTAGTCTGGCACAAAACAAGGACATTCTGCTATCATGGTGAATTCTGTATATGTATTTCCTTAGGGGAGAACTCATCTAGATGACAGTCTGTTGATGTAAAACACTCTGAGGAGGTTGTTGCTGAAGAGCAAATGAGTCCAGCATAGCCCTAGCCCTGTGGTTTGACTCAGTGACTGGAGCTGTGGGTTGTCAAAACATTGTGTTTGCCAAGGCAGTGGGACATCCTGGGGTGAGCACAGGTTACGTCTGTTGAGAACAAAATAATGCTGAGTTGTGTAGATTTGCTGGCCAAGACAGACTTCACGGCTTGTGAGACAAAGCCCTGATCTGGGCAAGGACACTCAGGTCACTCCACTGGGCCGTGCACACCCAGCCAGGGCCCCACGCGGCACTCGGGCCGGGGTGCCTCTGCTCGTACAGCAGTGCAAGCAGGGAGATCTGTTTTCCTCATTTCATTTCCCAGGCTGTTTCTGACAGCCTGTCTGTGTGACCTTCCCTCAGCTGCAGTCCCGAGGTCTGAGACCAGCATGGTTGTGCTATGTTCACACTGCCAGCATGCTCCCTCGGACGTGTCTTAAACAGCGGCTTTGGACACATCTGGTTTGCTGCAGTTGAGCTATTTGTCTAATCCCAAAGTTAGATGTGAGTCCCGTTTTATAATCCCCCCAAGGAAAAATGTAACTGCAAGAGGTTCTGCAACCATTATCAGCACCGAAGGGGTGGAACAGATTGTGTTGTAGTCTTAGGTGAGTGGGAAATAGGAAAACATTTGGAATTTGGAAAGTTATTTTCATATATTTTGTCATGCAATTGTAAGTGGGCTTTTCTCTTCACCCCCCACCCCATTTTTGTCTGTGAAAGTAAAATGAAAACAAAACAAAGACATGCAAATGAATCCTTTGCTATTTTTACAGTAATTTTTCTCCACTGGAAAACAAATTATATAAACAGACTTCTAAATGGAAAACTCCTCAGAACTGAGCAGAGGAAATGTTCCTCCGGTAAGACTTGAAATAAAAAAGCAGCACACCTGCCTCCAGATGGTTTCCCTGCGACGCATGTCCCACACAGCACCAGCATGTGAAGTCGCATCCAAGTCAAACAAGTAGCATTTTTTAAGTAGCACCTAAGGAGGAATGAGTCCAGGCCTTGCCAGCAAAACCTCAGCTCCTCAAGGTTGCCGCTGCACAGGCTTTATTTTCCTTTCCTTGACCCATTTGCAGAGAGTTGTTAGTGATGGCCTGGCCTGCCTCCCTGTACACAGCAAACCAATAATAAATAGCAGGCAGCTGACACTCTGAGACACCTGCAGCACGCCGAACACTGGGGGATTGTTCGTCCCACAGGAGGCTTCTCTGGCTGGGTGTCCGCCCAGACGCAAGCAAGCGGGGAGAAAGTCAAGCAGGACAGGTCTGGGGCCTTGAAAGGTTTCTTGGGCAATTAAGAGAAATCACAGAATCATTACTGTTGTAAAAGACCTTTAAGATCATCAAGTCCAACCCCTAACTTCACACTGCCAAGCCCATCACTGAACTAAGCCATAACATAATAATTTTTTTTTTCTTTGCGTCAGAGGAAGAACAAGGATGACGAAGCTGTGAATACAGGAGCCTTCTGTGCAGCCCTACTGTTGTCTCTGGGGCAGGCCACTTATTTATTCATAAATTAAGTGCTTGCCAGGGAAAATACTTTGATACCCTTCTGATGGAGCAGGTAGAGGAGAGTGAGCCGAAACAAACACACCCATTCTAAAACCCTTAAGCAATTTTTATGGACTTCTGAAAGCTGAGATACTTGGGGGAAAGGAGACCATGTTTCTTCTCACGTGCTTTCCAGGCTGAAATCTTTTGCTAGTTTCTCTGATGGCTTACCTATCTAATAATTAACACAGTTATACATTTTAGCAGGATAATAAGAAATGTGTGTTTTCAGTGAATCATGTAGGAAAGTGACCTGAATTTCTACATTTCTTCCCGCATGTTCATTTCCTGCAGTACCACAGGTGAGCGGAAAACCCGTGATTAATTTTGCAAACAGAACCATTTGTTCAGCTACTGTTGCCACAGCTTCTGCAGTCTGACCCGCAGCACATTCTTTAGCTGACAGCAAAGAGTTAATAAAAAAACCTGAATGGCCTAGTTTTAGACCCCCTGGTTTAGGAATGCGTAAGCTGCAGGTAGATGGAGTTCAGGATACTGTGCTGAGGAAGCAGCACTGCAGATCTACCTGTTATTCTGTATTTTCCCAGTTATCTACTGTTGGTCCCTGCACAGACAGAAACAGATACTAATAGACTACTGGTTTTCTGGTCTGCTAGTTTTCTGCTTTTTGTGGCCCAAGGACAGAGCTTTCCCAGGATCAGACCACTGCCTTTACCATCAGCCAGCAAATCCCCTTTAACAAGCAGTGTTTGGCTTCTTGTGTCCTTGTTATGGATGGAGTGTAGAATGGATGCTTGGAAGGACTTCCTAGGACACATTCATTGTTAGTATACAGTTCTCTGGGTTTTTACATGGACGGGATACAGAGCAAGATAATCTCTCTGCTGTAAGTGAATGTGTTGCATGGCCATGCAACATGAGGCCTTTCCTGTCTCATTCAACTAGACTTGGCTATTACTCTTCACTTGGAAGCTACAGAAGTCAGCATTGGTGTCAAAACTAAGTAGGCCAGGGGCCCTTGCCAAGCCTGCTGCTTGTGTGGGGTTAGCTCTGCCTCTCTAGGTTTTGCTGTGGCTTTTGCCAGGCTCCTGCACATTCTTGTGTGCTAACAATAGCATCTTTTCTTGCCCCTTAGCCCCCTGCAGTACAAGTGGAGTCCAGACTGGTGTGCTTAGGAGGAGTTCTGCCTTGAATGTCTTTCAGGCACCAGGAATAAGGATGTTTTTTCTCACCTGTCTCCAAGAAGACTTGGAAGATAGGAGTCAGTCAAGTTTCCTTCCAGTGATTCTTGAGTTGAGACTACTTCTTTCTGTTGGAGATGCTTGAGGTTTCATGTCAAAGTCAGTATTACAATAGAGCATCAGCTGTAATGATGATTTGGTATATATGTGTGTACATGTATTTGTTGACATGCAAGAACCACTGACTTGCTACTGACAGTAAAATACATGTCTATCCAACATACTCCAAGCTGATGTATTTGAAGTGAAATGAGAGGAGAAGCTAGTGGTGCTTTTTTTCCTTCTGGTTTATTTCAGTGTGAAACAAATCTTGGCACTGAAATGATGGGGAAAAAAAATAAAGGCATTTAGCTGAGGCAAACAAGAACTGGTGAAAGTTAAATGCAAGCAGAGCTCAAACAGAGCTCAGCAGTGGTGCAAATACTAAGAAAATGGTGAAACCATCCAGGAATTTGAGTAGATTTCGCTAGGGACTTGCCTGCAATGCAGTTTGTTTTACCAAAATAAGTTTCAAGTATGCAATTTTTAAAGAATTAAATGTTATGGAAGATTTTCATTGACAAAGGATCTTTAGGGGAGAAGTTTTCTCTGTTGCTGAAAATCTGTTTTTCTAGACTTTTTTCTTTTTGTGCAAGTCTTTCCATGCCTGTAGCATTGCAATGGCTACTCAGCCTGTGGTTTTTCCCCAGTCTCCCCAAAACAGAGAGCTGCAATGGCCCCACATCCCCTAAATCCTTCATCCTGCCTCTCAGCTGGACACCATGGAAAAATTGTGTGCTGAGGCTTGGCAGAGAGATTTGGAAGAAGCACACAAGAACTTGGTTTCTGTAACAGGCATCAAGTGTCATCCTGATCAGCTACAAACCCGTTTTTCATTTTGCCTGCTATGGAGTTGTGGAAGTCATGGTATGGTGACATGTGATGTCCTACAGCAAGGCGCAGGCACTGTAGTGTCTCTCTGGCACTCTAGTGGATAACGTGGTTCAGAGTTAGTTCATTTGAGGGTGTAAACAGGCTGAAGTGGCAGCTCTTTGGAGTGCTCTTGGGTGTTTGGCCCTCAGCTTTCTCTCCTCATGTACTGAGTTTGGTTTGGTTTTTGCTTTGTGTTTCTGAAGTCTTTTAAAGGCTTACTTTAAAGAAACTCGCTTCCCAAATAGGTGTCGGGATACATCTGCAGTTTTCTTTCTTGGTATAGACCTTAATTAAACACCAATCCTCTCTCTTTCCTACACTTCAGTCCAGGTGGGGTGGGAGATACTGCACCAGCTTCTCATTTTGGTGTGGGTTTTTCTTTTGGTTTGGGGGGTGGGAGGTTTGTTCTTGTTGGGATTTTTTTCCCCTTTTATTTCCTGTTTCTTGTTATTTTCCTTTGCTTTGCCTTCCCACCTTTTGTTATATACAGACAACTACCTTTACGCTTACACTTCTTTCCTCCATATGTCTCTGCAGTCTGCTCAGGCCATTACCTGCAGTAACCATCCCTGACCAACCCAGTGAGTGAGTGCTCCTCTGCCAGGAGATTCTACCTTGTTCCACATTAGCGGAATTGAAAGACCATGGCTACCTCCTCACTGCTGACTTTTTATGTCTGTCTGAGCAAGTTTTAGTTTCTGTATGCATTTCTGGTTTTAATAAGCTCCTTTATTTTAATGCTAACAGAATTAATTTAAGCTCACACTCTCAGCAGGCTATTCTCAGCCAGAAGACTGTTTTCAAACTGGGGCAACACCCTGTTTACATAGATAAGCAAATTCACAGTCCACAGAGCTTCTTCCAGTTGGAGCAGCTGCTGAACACTTTGCAGTTAAGGGCCTGGGAAGCACATGTTTCACATACATAGCAAACATTTCTTCTTCTGAAGGGTAACCAGATTTGATTTTTTTTTTGTTTTGTTTTGTTTTTCCCTCCCTAGTTGAAAGCTGGCACATCTGCTTCTTGGCCAGCCATTCCTCCCTACAAATGCTCCTTCCCAGGTTCAAAAAAGCTTAGTTATATTATCGTGTGTGCATGCGTTTCAGTGCCTGTGTTTCTGAAATACACCCAGAGCCACACCAGGAGAACACAGGGAACTGTTAAACAAGGCAAACGTTGTCATGAACCTGTGAGTCAGGCCCCAGGCAGCACATCGTGGGAGTAGTGCTGCGTGGCAGCCACGAGGGCTGGCAGCACAGCACCTGGGTTGAACTTCTCTGCGCACTCTGCAGTGTTGCCATGCTGGCCAGAGGCTGAAGGTCAGTGAGGCAGGATGGGTACCTGTCATGGTTTAGGCCCATCAGGGAACAAAAGACCACAATAAGCCTCAAGTACCAAAGACTTGAGGATTGCTAAAGGGCAGGGAGAGCTTAATTGCCGCTTAAGGTTCAAGACAAAACAGACCAGGCTACTCAGCTTGGGGAAGGAAACAGAAGATAATTTGATACCAACTAAAGCATAAAACCCCAAAAACATAACCAAAATAAACCAACACAGAGTGGTACAAAGATGAAGAGTCTGACCAGCCCTTTAAGACCACCTTCTCCCCACTCCTCCCCTCTTCCCGGGCTCAGAGCCCTGATCCCAGTGTTTTTACCTCCATCCCCCCTGAACGGCCCAGGGGGGCAGGGAGTGGGGGTTTCAGTCAGTCTGTTCCTGATGGCTTCTGCTGTTTGTCTCTCCTCAGGGCAAGTGGGCTCCGCACCAGTCCTCCCTGCAAGCCCATGGGGTACCTCACACAGACGGCTGCCATGTGCATTTATCCCAAAGGCCACGGCTCCTTGCTGCCATTCGTGTGGATCTGCTCTGCGGCGCACAGGCTCTCCAGCATGGTCTGCACCATGGCCGCCTCCTCACACAGTCTCTCGCCCATCCGGGCACACTCACATGGAGCTGCTGCTGGCTCTCAGTTCTGCCGTTGCCATCCATAGGTTGCAGGGGTACTGCCTACGTTCTCACCATGGCTTACAAAGGGGTCTCTGGTCTGGTGCTCCTCCTTCCTTCCTCCTTCTCTGACTGTGGGATCCGCATGGTCGCCTCCATCTTGTACCACTCTTACATCTCCTGCAAGCACCTCAAATTCCCATCCCCAAATAGTGATCGCAGAGGCGCCAGATTTGCCCAGCCAGGCCAGGGGATGGGTCTGAACCCAGGAGCCGGGGGAGAGTCCAAAAACTTTTTACCGGGTCTTCACTGCAACCCGCTCCCCCTGTTACCAAGCAAAAGCAACTCCTTGCTAAACCATGACAGTACCTACCTCTTTGTGGAAAGACTCTGCAGTCCGAATAGTCAAGGACTGCTCTTGGGCATAGAGTATAAAAGTGCCCTTCTGGATGGATGAAAAGAGTGGGTGCTCACAGTTGACTTCTCAAGGAATTTGGCCCTAGTAACAGATAAACACATGTTCCATATCTCTGTTGCTTATTTTAATTATTGTAGCAAGTGAGCTACTTTTCTTACATCCTCATACCACAAAGGTCTTTGGGGGGAAGAGAAACTAAACAAAAACCGGTACAGCCAGTGCACTGCAGAGCAAGGGTTGAGTGCAGACTTGAGTGCCTGGCAGGTGAGAGCAGCTCTGATTTAGGATCTTTTTGAGATGCCTCTGCCTCAGAAATGTCTCCCAAATGCTGCATCTGATAGCCTTTGCTTGGAATATAAATGCATCCAATACAGGTGGTCGCTACCAAAAGCTTGAAGTCCTTCATCATAGCAGTTCTCTGCTTATCTTGGTGAAAGGTACTCCTTAGCTGGCAACTGAAGTGCCGGGTCTTGAGTAATAATTTCAGCAGCTATGTGGTCAGATCTCAGTGTTATTCCTGCAATACCCACATGAACTACGTTTCTCTAAACCACAGACGAGTTTTAGCATTTGGTACAAGGTACAGCACATATTGCTTTATAGTACAGCAAAACTTTTGTCTGTTTCTATTAAGTAAAATTACCAAGAGTAGTTCTGCATGCTCTGGTGTCCCAGGTTAGCACCAAGCAGTGCTCTCTGGGGCTAGAATCAGGGATTTAGGTGCTAAACAGGGAAAACATGCAGAGATACTATCTAATTCCTATGATAATACAAAGGTGCTACCTAAGTCCCATGGCCAGAGCTTTAAGAAACTTTAGGTAAAGATCTTCTTTTCATCTTTTTTTTTCCCTTTTCTTTTCCTTTTAAAATTTGCATTTCCCTTTAGACCACATCCTGCCTGTTTTGGATAAATGAGAAGAAAGCAGACTAAAGGCTGCGGGGGTCCTGTGCTATCTCTCCAAGTCCTTGTTTTTTTCTTCTTTCGTACTGCAGTAAGCGGGTAGAAGATGTGTGTTTTCCAAAAACCTGTTTGGAGTTTTTGAGTATACAAGATGGAAACTGTAGTAATTTCAGACATAGTACAAGTTTTAGAAATGTTTTAAAGTTAGCATAAGTAAGAGAACGGTATTTCCAGGTGAAAATATGGGAATATGTGGGCAGAATGCATTCTGGGTCTGCTTTAGTGGTGGTTCAATCTCTCTACTGAAAGGACAACATATTTTGCTGTACCCGGCCCCCTTCACCCAGAATCAAATTGTGCAGAAGGTAAATCCCAACCTGTAAGGCTATGTTTTATGCTGTTTTCACTCTCAGCTACGAAAATAACAGGTAAGCGATTTATTCCTACTTGTAAAGCAGAAATGGTAATAACATCTGGTTTTAAGATACAGAGGTGGAGTCCTTTCTCTGACTACTGTTGCCCACTGGTATTTCTATTAGATGTAACATGATCTGCAGGTGGCAAATAAGGCCAAACTGTGCAACAACAATAAATTGCTACTCATGAAAAATATATTTCAACTGGTAATGTATTTTACACCTGTCCCTTTGAGCCTAATTGTGCTGGTTCTCCTGGGTCCCCACTTGTGATACTGTCCACATGAAAAGTGCTTCCTCAGTGAATTAGTAATTGACTCCTAAATATTGTCTGTCTTTACTTTCCTGTCATTTACCTTCAGTTTGGCATGCTATTCAAGAACTTAAATTACAAGACAGTTTCACCAGACAGCAAGGTTGGTCTCTTTGTATTCCCATATATTCTCTCTCATCAGCTATACTGCACTTGAATACATCTGCATTGCATTCATTTCTAAGAACACTGAATCATACCGTGCTCCAGGTCATTTGCCATCTTGTAGGTCTCTGTCCAGCAGAACTCTTGGTTGCCTACAAATTGTGCTAAGGAGGTGTTGAAAGAGAAGCTCATATTAAAATGCTTCTTTCAGAGTAGGAACACTCTGCTCTAAAGATAGAGGAAAAACAAGGATTATGGGAGAGCTGAAAGTTTTCATTCGATGATTGGTACACATACTTTTTAATACCTAAAAAAAAAAAAAAAAAGCCCTGTTCTTTTTTCCCACCTTCAAGGATATCAATTGGTCTTACAATGTTTGCCCTTGCTGCATGTAGCCCTATGCTTTGCTAGCATAGAAAAATAGTCTGAACTCTAGAGAGCTCATTTTTAGCATCACCTTATGAAAAAATGAAGACAGCTTTCTAGTATGTGGGAATTATCACAAATTTGAGGTCTTTTCTTGGGAGATTTCTCTGTATCAATAGCTTTTCTCTCCTAAGCAGCATTCCTTACATGTGGAATGTGATTCTTTCTGGTGTTGTTAATAAAGTAGGAAAAAATGCAAACAATTCTTCTCCAATCTGGCAAGTCTGATTAGTGCTCAGCAGTGTCAGAGGAAGCAGGTCCTCATTCGTTGATAAATGTTCAACCTGTCTCACGACGGTAACACATATATTCCAAATGATGGGCAGGTCCTGGCATTTAGGTATCTGTGGTAAGGTCTTACTGGGAATTTTAGGAAACATGTTTCACTGCATGAAGGGGCATATATTGAAGTGAATCATTGCCAGGTGGTGTGTTGAAGGTTTTTTTTGCTACAACTTAAAAGTTCACAAATGGAATTACATCCCAATGTAGACAATGCTTTCTCAGATACCATGTAGTAGTTGTGCACAGAATGATTTGTTTCCTTTTAAGATCAAGGTAGAAGGCTTTTTAAGGAGCTGATTTAGTAGCTTTTGAAGCACAGTTTGAAAAACATGCTTCAAAACCTGGGAAAACCCAATACACAATGCAGCCCAGTGATGGACTGGACTCTTGTCCAGACAAACTGCAAGCAGGAAGAATTTGTGCTCTTCTAAAATCCTTTTATACCTCCTTCAGTGTATTATAATGGCATTAATATCTGTATGAGTCTGCAGCGTTTACAAATGATGACCGAAGGAATGCTGTGTTTGTATTCTGCCTGCCTGAACTGCTTTTCTGCCTTTCCTTTTTTTTTTTTTTTTTCATGGATTTGGAACGTGACACCAAGATCACACACTTTTGTTTCATTTGTTTGACTAAATCTAATGAAAGAACTCTTGGGTTGCTATTCAAGTTACAAGTGCATGCAGGAGGCTGGAGTAGACCTTAATGTTTGATGGGGTGTGTACTATGAACAAGAAGGCCCACCCAGTAAATGCAATATTTGTCAACATAGAGGTTCATAGGAATCAGTATGTACCATGGTGCACAACTTGCACAAGTCTTGTAGTTGATATTTGATACAGAAAAAAAATCCTCAAATATCTCCAAAGTTAACTGAACATCTAGTATTTGGAGGGGAAACAAAAAGAAATACAAGCAATGAACTCAAAATCTGATGCCTCCAGTGCTTCAAGTTTCTGCTTGTGCTGAAAGTACTCAGAAGTTGACCTTTCCATGTTTGTCCCTGCCTAACTGTCCTTTTGTCAATGTTCCCAACTGATAGCATAGGAGCTGATTTTGGGCTGGGTGAGGCCAGTGCAAATTTTTAGTTGATTTTGATGTTCACTGGCAAGGAGAAACATACTTACTGGAATATTCTGGTTGCGTTGCAGATTAAAAGGCAAACAATCATTGCAGTAGAATTGTATAAATATTCCATGTAGTTAAGAAGATCAATAAATGTCTGGATAAATTGGTTATTCACAGTGGTTTGTTGGGTTTCTTTAATCTGGCTTGGAGCATGACAGATTGATTAGTCTTTTCCAAGGATCACATATGTAGACTGTTGAAGAAAGTGCCCCCATTTTTAGCCTAGCCAAGCACAACTCCTTATAAAGACTCTGCTTTGGTCCAAGATTCATCTACTGTAAGAACATATTCCTGGAGATGGATGTGAGAAAGATAAGCAGGAAAATGTAGGATCCTATTCTGTTCCAAATGGTAATTTTCCTATCTAGAACTTTATCCCCTGCCTCAGCCTATCTACCATGGAGAGATTTATATATATATAAATGTATCATTAAAAAATACATGTAAATATGTTCAGAGTTTTATATTTATCCCCTATAAGTACTACATTTCCCATTTCTGTGGTTTTAAAACTTCCTTTGTGCCACCTGTGAAGAGTTAGAAATTTTTTTCATGTAACTTCTTTGAGCTTGGATATGTGGGATGTAAATTCAGTAAAACTCTATTTGGAAAGAGGTGGCTCTCATAGTGTTTCTAGTCACTGTCCTCTCGCCTGCTAATGCTCCTCAGACCTCTGGCCTTGAGCACACCTCTCCCACTGCCTCCTCTAATGTCAGTACCTCAAGGAGCGTAACATCTGAGCTTGCTCCAAGTGCAGTGGTCATGTTTTTGAGATTTGTCTAAACTTTTCTAGAAGAAAATATGTGCTGCTAGTTCTCTGAGGGGAGTCACAGTGCTTGTATACAGCTAAGGCTTTCTGAATCCATTCGCTCGGGTCCATGTTGCACATAGCTAAGAAACACATCCTCATATCTGTTTCCTGACTGGGAAAACATGGGATTCATCTCCATAGAGTGACGTGTTCTCTGTGGGGCTCTCCCAAGCATCAGTGCCACTGGTGGTTTGCTTGGGGATGTGCAGGCTTTTATGGGCCAAATTTATGTCTGAAGCAATTAGGTACTCTTCTATGGCTTTTAGCAAACTCAGAGCTCTGCATGTCAGTGCTGAAGGCACCATCATCGCTGCTGGTATTTTTACTCCATTGAAATTACAAGAACTCCTCAATCCTGTGTGAAACCTCAGTCCTGCTTGCCTCTAACATCTGACCAGAAAAGGGAGAAAAGGAGCTCTGTGCTGCTAGATGATCATCGTACTTCCATTCGAACTACCATTGTTATGTTCTATTCATTATAAGTCAATTTACCCCACTTGTAAATAGATTCAGATGTTATGCCCAAAAACTGTACGTAAGCATATTTACCCTGTCTTAAATTAAAGCCTTTTCACCTTTTGACATAAAAGCTCCTGAAAACTCGCAGGTGGATGCAAAGCACAAACTCTGTGCTTAATAGAATTTCTTGTGTAGAGACAGACCAGAAGGGTGATGAAGAGAGGTGTAGGAGAAGATTTTCATGTTTGTGGGTTTTATGGTATTTTTATTCTCTCAGTTACTTTTCAGTCACAAGCTTTATCATTTTGGGAGAAAAGAATGCAAATTTGTGCAGGTCTTCTCAGGGGCAAAAAGATGCAACACAAGTTTAGAATAGTGTAAGAAAATTCAAGCTGATTCAAAGTTTAATAAATGGATGCTTATAGGTGGTTACAAATGAATCATGAATCAGGAAAGAAGAGAAATTATGTTGACAGATGAGAAGGATCAAAGGCCTTTAGTTTTGAGGAGGAGGCCTGAAAAATGTACCTTTAACATACAATATTTTTGTTTAGATGTTCTGGTTGCTCTTAGTTCATAAAGCAATTTAGAGAGTGATCTCTATGCTTTCCTGTAGTTCTGTGTTGATTAATAGCTGATAATACATGTAGAATTTTTGTGAAGATTAATTTTATGAGCAGAAGAGCCTTGAAAAACAACCCACATTACAAATAATACTGTAACATCTGGTTTTTTTAAATGATCAGATCATACTGCACAAGTGAAGGCATTCATTTGAAACAAGCTTTTCTGAAGGATGATGAATTCTTTTTTCAGATGCATGACATAGATCTAGTCCTGTATCTAAGGATGAGTGCAGCATCCAGTTGCTTTGCTGTGTGCAGAAGACAACCTTATTTTTCTTGTTGCCTTACATCTGCCCTTACCTGGACCTTCAGACATTCAAATTAGTAATTCAAAATGGGGAAGGCTGGGGATAGGGAGATGTATTTCAAGACCGTCAGATGTATTGCAGGGGATTCTTCTGGCTCTTCTTATCAACAATGCTGATGGTACAAAATTGCATAATGAATAACACATGTTTTGATGGAAATGAATGTGAAATTGGAAAAGGAAACATGTATCAAGTGTAACAAAGGCTTGCCAGATGAACCATTACACTCTAGAAATCTGCTGCTGTTAAAATAAAAAAATGTTTTTCGAAAGAGTTCCATGTGGTATTGTTTCCATCAGCCTCATGTTCAAAAAAGAAACCTGACTTGGTTTCAGTTGAGTAAAAACAAACATGTGTACAGCTAGCAAATACTCTTAAACCTCATGTACCTAATAACCTCTACACTCAGCATTTAGTGTTTCTTATGTGGATACCAGGATGCAAGAACTCTTCTGTTTTGCAAGTCCACACTCATCCTACCAGTTCTTTTTGCTTTTTGTTTTGTGGTAGCCTTCTACCAGCCTGTTGTCTGTTCAGTTGGAATATAAAGAAATGAAAGGTAAAGGAACAGCGGAGGAGAGAGTAAATTCCCAGTAACCAGTGGTAGAGAAAACCATCTCATCAGCACCTTTGTCTGCACTGTGCATCTCTGAAGCAACAGAGATGTTCCTCCAAGTGTTAAATCCCAAAGGCAGAAAGTAAGGTCCACAACCAGAAGTGCTGCTGAACATGTCACTGCCCTCCAGGTGCCTCAGGGCTACTCTCCCATCAGCTCTGACACGTGGAGGTGCAGTAGCTAAATGAGTCATTCAGTCTCCTATTTGTAGCTACCCTGCTTGAAGCAGTTTTATTTCTAGACACAGATTTTGTTTTCTGTTGTTTGCTTCTATTTCAATGATCAGATTTTTCCTTTAGAACTCACTAGCTGTTAGAAATGAAACAGTGCAGGAGTTGTTGAAGAGAGTGTTGAAGTCTGCTCTGTTCTTTCATGGTACCACAGAATAAAGAAAGTATATGGTAACCAGTTTCCAGTGTGTCACCTTTCTGAACAGCTAAAAATCTGCTATGAAAATTAAGTTGAATAAGTTTTGCTTTGGATGTAGAGGCACATCCCAAATAAAATTACATTCTCATTCTTCCTACTTTGGTCTAGTAATTAGTGCATAGACAGTAGCATTGTAGAATGGCCAAACAAAACTACTTTTGTTTAAAATAGATGTCCAATGCTATTAGACCTCTTTAGGATTGTGTGCTTGGGCAGATATGGCCTGAGACCTGTAGGAAAACACTGCTAAAGTGGCAGCAGGGGACACAGGGAATACCTGAAGGCATGTTGTATGACACTGTATTTATATTTATTTTTACTGCAGTGCTGCTGAGTTCCTGTTGAGATTATGCTATAACATGCTATAATTTAAGTGTCTTAACAGCTAACATAACAGAAGCCTGGCCCAGGTGAAGTTAAAAATGTTTATATACTCTCTAAATATGTTTTCATACTGAAGTCTGTGTATGTATGTATGTTTCTAGTTTTCATTTGCAACCACTTTTGTGTTTTCCAGTCTATAATCTTCATCCGTGACCGAAATTCTTGTCACCAAGAGGTATCTGCATACATTGACTACGCACACAGGCTGAACACAGATGATTTTGAAGCCTACTTCAGTGGGAAGAAAAGACTTTTCCCTCGGAACACTGACCTGAGGTTTTGTTGGTTTTTTTTTTTTTTTTTCTTTTAGGCAATAGGTAAAGATTAAAATGTTTTTTGAGTAGGAAGATAGCTTGAGAAAGTGTTCTTCACTGAAAGGTGAAGCTGTGGATCAAAATTAGTTGTGGAGAA
Organism: Urocolius indicus; assembly: GCA_013401255.1. Taxonomy (NCBI): domain Eukaryota; kingdom Metazoa; phylum Chordata; class Aves; order Coliiformes; family Coliidae; genus Urocolius; species Urocolius indicus. Next base: position 356,964 of record WBNH01007554.1, read on the forward strand.
TGGATTTAAGAAGGAACCCTATCAGATTCATTTAGTCCAGAGCATAATACTTAACCAACATACTAAATCTTCACCTGTCTCTGCATCTCTCATTGCCTTGAGGATTCTGTAAATAGCAATATGCTTTAATCAGTAAGATTAGCACAATTCTGGAGATGCCACAGGCCACATAGCTGAAGTCAGCAATTGCCAGCTTTGCCCATTTTCCGCAGAGTCCATGGGAAAAAGCTTTGCTTTGAAAGTGGGCCACATACAGAGGTCTTCTGGTGGCAAATAAGATGGTGTGTTACCTGTGACTAACAAGAAACATTGTCATTGTCATTGCTTTTTCATTGGAGAATGTACTTTCCTTACAATGCATTCTGTACCTGAGCAGCTGGAAAGATGGTTGTAGTGAAGGCAAGGTTGAAGAAGCTTGGTGCAGCAAGGCTTGCAACGTGACTGAGACCTGGGACCATGCTTATCACTGAAGTATGTGATATGGCCAGACCGGTGCTGTTGGGCATTGGGGAACAGATGGTAAAGATTTCAGTAGGCTGATGTGTATCATGGGAGTTTGCTCTTCCTATGTGATAGAAGGTAAGGATGGTCAACAACTAGCTGCAGTGTCATGAGGACTTTTTGTGTCTTCTGGTAAAAAAGTGTTCACTACAAAGGAGTTAATGCATTTTCTCTGTCTTCTGAGAGTGGTTTTCTGTAATGCAAATCACTGCAAATACTATTCAAACTCAAGTATGTTTTCTAGAGCAAGACCGTAGGGATGAGTAATGGAGGTGACAAGTGGACTGAAGGCTTTGTGTTATCCATTCACGAGACAGCAGATGTCACTAATGAGGCAGAGATACTGAAATCTCTCCCCACTACCTGAGATCGATAGTGAAAATCCTGATTTTATGCTTTTACAGGGATGAGCAGACAGTTGGTGTTTATGACTGAATGAAGAATCAGAGTGAACATAATATTGTGTCTGCTTTTCATATTATGTCCTTTATACATATTTCTGTTTCTTGGTCAAAGAATTAAATTAGCGCTTCTTCTCCTGAATCCCTGTGTTTATAGTTGCATTCCAGGTTAAACACAGCTTTAGGGTTAGACAAGTTGTAATTATATAGGTCATCAGCAAAACTATCTTCAGCCATTCTTCAGTAATCTATAAAGAATTTTCTTACAGGTTATTGTAGCTGTAATGTTCATCTCTCATCTTGACTGTGTTATTCCTCTGCCTCTGTTTACTACCCAGCTTCTTCAAAACGTGTCAAGGATGCTGTTTGTGAACGGGGATAATTTAATAATATGTATAATATCTTGCCTGGAGCGTTGAATCCTTTGTCAAGTTCTGAATCTAAGTCTTTTCATCACATTTTTCTTCCCTGGATTCTTGTGCATTTAGACAGGTATAAAAATGTCTGACTACACACAGCATATCTGCTTCTCGGGCTGAAAGGCTAGGAGAGTATTTCTGTCAAAAGCAATTGTTCCTAAAAGTTGTCATATCGGTTTAAGTTGTTTCAAGATGCTACCTTCCTAAAGAAATCAGTTTGGGAAACTGCCTTGCTTGGAGCATTGCAAAGCCCTTACTTTTGTTTATTATACTTCTAGTTACTTGGGAGATCGTACGTCTTGGATTTTGCAAAAGAGCTTAGTGTCTAGTGCAGAGCTATCAAATTATATGTTAACTATGGAAATCCATACTTAGTTGCAGTACATTTTTTTCCTTAGCTGTCTGAGACTATCAAAAGATATTAAATTTGGTGGTAAGTACCCTCTGAATCAGATTCTTATTCACAATACAAAATAAAAATACAAAACAGTTAAGTTTACGTGATATTTGTACCTTAAATCCAGAGGCTAATATCCGAGGCTCTTGTATTTGATGTACATGATTCCTCTGAGTATTTTTGCCATTTTATTGCATTGCGCTATCGAGGGAGTATTATTTATATGATATAATCCTCATTTGGTTCCAGTTTATTAAATGAAAGGAATGTATTAGGCAGTCAGTTCTTAAGAGGTCTGGAATCTGGACTATAATTGAATCCATTCCCTCTCAGCTAATTTATGTAATCTGATGAGAAACAAGTGTAATACAATTTGTTCAAAGAAAATGGAGAATGTTTTCTCTATGGGACCATACCCAAAAAGTTCTCTGAATGAAACAGCATGGCAAAAGACAAAGTTTGGGTAGCTTTCTGTCTAATCGGCCATACTTCGAGTATCTCTGCTAGTGAACAAGGATGAAACAAACATCCTGTAGTAGAATTGTACTATTTCCATTTTGTGTGAACTCCTGCCCTGTTTTTTCATTAATTTTCTGTGGCAATGTGCTAGATTCAGTATTTTTGATGCAGTGCACTGTAGCATTTTATCCTCACGCTTGGCTTGTGGTTACAGTGTTTTCGTTTCTTAGTGCACACGTTCTTTTCTAAAACAGAGCCAGGTAAGAAGCCGTTTACTGTAGAACACAGGTCCTAGATTTTCACCCAAACTAATGGTCTGAAATCACTTGTCTCATCAGCAGTGAAACTAGTTTGGATTTGGCCCTGACACACATCGATCTGAGCATGGGAGGTCTAGCATTCAGGGCTTTGTGGTGATGCATCTCATCTGCGATAGAAGTGTATCATGACACATGGGTGCTTTCAGACTCGACATGTTGTTCTTTGTTATTGGCAAGAACCATTCCATCAGATTCTGCCCTCTCCTCTTCTAGTTCAGCTGTGACCTGTTTGGGATGCAAGTGGGTGCAGCATTTGGCAGTCATTCATTAACTGGGGTTGGAATTCCCTCCCATTTTATTGTTGGGTATATTCTAAGATAGCATCTGTTAATCTGTAAAGACCTGTAGGCTAAATCATGTCCAGCTATTCATTCTCAAGTGCGGGACATGAGGTAACTTCTCCTTTCCCTGCTGTATACCGTACCCTGCAGATTTGAGAGTGATTTGCAGAGGCTGACTGCTCCTACCTTGCTTACCCATGCAAGAGCTGAGAGGAAGGAAGTTGTGTTGTCACTCTTCACAGCACAGGCAGTCCTGCCATACCAGGCAGAAGATGTGCAAAGAACTTCTCCTCCCTCAAAGAGCAGGTGGTGGGAGCCAAAACGATCTCCAGCTGCACCCCAGGAGCAGCGAGGCAGCAGTGACGCATATGCAGGCATTATGGTAATCCCAGAATCCAGCCTGAAGCCTCTGGGAATCATTTCTCCCCAGCTCCATGGACAGAGCACGCTCTCTGGCTGCCTGGAAATTGATTCCAGCAGCTAGAGGTAGGAGTGGGTCACCTGAAGCAGGCAGTGTGAGCCTGTTCTTGGGGACACTTGTTAAGGGGGATCTCCTCCCAGCTTTCAGAAAGCAGGATGTAGAATGGATGTCAGAAAAAAACAGGCTGTATTTGTTTGTTGTATCTGCAAAGGGGAGGTGGGGGAAGCCCGAAACAGGAGGTTGTCCTTGTATTGAAAGATCCACAGTTAGCCATCTCTCCAGTTGACCTGGTGCTGTGTTTGTTTTAGTTTGCTCTGAAAGGGAAACCCTTTCGTAACTCATGCTTAGTGTTCATCTGTGGACTCCATTCACGGTCTATTTAACATGTCACTCTCCAGCTACCTCAGTTGATCCAAGAGATCAGCTTCTCAGTAGTGCTGAATGCCTGCAAATCAGAAGATTGTTAGCTTCTTTAATGATCTGATGCTATGAATGTAGGCTACGAGTTAAGTCCAAACTTGATTTCAGGAAAAAAGTAGAAACATCTTGAGTTTCCAAAATGTTCGATCTCCAACCTTGAAGAGGATTAGACAGGCTCCACCCCCTAATTTGCAGGTATTACCATAATGCTAGTAATAATACAGCGTGAAAGAATGAATGGTTAAAAAAAATATCTCTCTTTAACATCCCAGTTTTGTAAGAGCTGCCGTGACCAACAGGGTCCAATAGAGATTCTTTGGATCTCATGAAGAGATAGTGGCTTCAAACAGTTTCACAAGGGCAATGCTTTGTTTTATAGTTCACAGAAAGCCAATATGGGGTTTTTTTCAGTTGTTTGTCATTAAGGTTTACAAAATCATCTGGGTCTTTGGTTACAACAGCATTCTGTATTTGTTGACCGATGTAATACCAAATAATATCAGGCCAGTTGCAGTTGAGAGTTTGGGGAAATGAGTGGCAAAAGGTGTGAAACTAGAGAGCTTAGATGAGCACGAAGCTAGTGACAGCTGGAGCCCTTCTCTAGTCATATGGTCAAGGAGCAGAGTGTTCTTCTCACTGTTTATCTGTGACTTCAAGGTCCTTTCTTTGAACAGTGGTATTTATGATGTATAAGACTTAATCCTAACTCAGATAGCGTGGCCTGATTTTTGAAGATTTTTCAATACCTATGTTAGTGTTGCTTTCAGTAGTATTTCTGCCTTAGTCACCTATTTGGTTCTTACTTCTGCATTTTGCTGTCTCACGTTCAACATCCAAAATTTGTTATTCTACAAACTCTTTGGATATTAAGTGATGCCATTGGGCTGAGGAGCGAGTGAAGAGAAGGATCTGTGCTGGAGTTGAGGACACTATTCAGAGCTGCTGTTTAGGTATACATGGCAGCAGAGACCAAGTGGCAGATAGACGGGTAGGTAAAAAGAAGAGTACAGGACAAGGGGTAATGAGATGAAGCTGGAACACAAAAAGTTTCACCTAAATAGAAGAAAAAATATTTCACTCTGAGGGTGAGGGAGCCCTGGCACAGGCTGCCCAGAGGGGTTGTGGAGTCTCCTTCCTTGGAGGTCTTCGAGACCCGCCTGGACATGTTCCTATGTGACCTGATCTAGGTGAACCTGTTTCTACAGGGGGATTGGACTAGATGATCTCTAAAGGTCCAACCCCTACCATTCTATGACTCTATGATGATTCAGACTTGATGTTTGCATGTGTGAGAAGAAAATTCTATTGCTGCCAATTCAGTAAATGTTTAATTTGGAGATGTATGGTTCCACATCTGGCTTGTATTTAAATACAGTAAATATTACTTTTTACCTCTAAGTTATCTCTTCATTTCAAGTTTCAGCCTCTTAAGAAAGAGAGGAAAATCTCTTATGAAAGTATCTTAGGAGGAACGATTGCATTTTGGCAGCTTTGAACAAACTAACCATACATTTGAAATAAGGAAATGGAATAAAATCTTTGGAGTGATAAAATTGTAACATAGGGGAAAAGCTATCTTGCCTTCCTCATCAGTGCAGTCGTACTGTCACCAGAAAGAACAGAACACTAGAAAAAATCTCTCACAAAACAGAAATTTGCCAAGCACTTATCTGAAATATGATTTGGGTTGAGGCTTCTGTGTGCAGTTCGAGAATTGCAAATGGTTCATGGCTGTTTGCATATAAAAGATGATTTGATGAAGCACAGACAGATGTATAAAGCAGAGTAACCTAAACATGATAGCTCTTTCTTCTCATGCTGATTCCCTGAAGATCGAGGAAACAATTTTGCAGCAGTTGTCTGTGCCTTTCCCCATTCCAAAAGGAGCTCTGCAGGCTGTGAGATCAAATAATATATATATGGCCTCACCAGCTGGCCACATATATTCACACCAGCCTCTATTAATTGGACCAGAAATTATACTGAACCAATCTATGCAAGGCTGAGAATAGATTTGTGCTGCTGCTGTTGGGCTGTTTTTTCTCAAGCTCCTCTAAATCATCTTGTTGTTTGTGTCAGATTTACCAGCCAATGTGTGCTGCAAACCCAACCAAGTCTCGCACATGCAGAATGTGCCTTACTCTCTCAAGCTGAAGTTTTAAAGGCCCCTTTATGGTGCCCACCAGAATGGTATTCCTGGCATGGCTGCAGTGTCATTAATAAAATTAGAAACAATGACAGCTAATGTGTGACGTCCCAAACAAGGGACTTAATTGGGCATCCACTTAATGGCTGCTGTATTTAGATAAACACTTAAAACATGTATTTACATGTTTTTCCAAGCAAGAAAACTGAAAAAGACCTTTTTGCACATAAACTGTTGACCTGTTGTGCACCATGGTTAGTTGTGTTGTTTAGTTAAAATTTGTATTGGAAAGTCTGAGTGTGTGAAGCATGGAGCAAGCAGAGTTCAGGCAGCACGGACAGACCTCGGGCAGCAGGCCTGGCCAGCACACTGTAACATGAACACAGCTGCAAACATAGCTGTAGTTTGTGTTGTGGTGACTGATCTGGGTGTTGCTCATTAAACATGTCTTTGATGTCCATGACACTAATGAGGCTGCAGCGTCCCATAGTTTTGCAAGTACTTTTCTGGAAACTTTGTGCCTTTGGTTTGTTGTCCGAACGTATAACTGTTAGCCAGAACACCATGCGGTGATCCTGAGTCAGTGTGTGATTTCTGCCACACATGAGTGTCTGAGAAACCACATTTTCCTTGTACTTACACCAGGAAATAGCTGTGGCTGAAGTCGGTATGTCCATTTTTTTAAAATAGGTGATTGTATGGAATAGCTAGTACTTTATTCAATTGTCAGCTATATCCTAGTGAAAATGATGGTGAAATTCTTCTGTGCTGCCTTGTTAAGTGATAGTGTTGTTTCAGTTGCCAGCTGCTGTAGGTTAAGCTGTGCATTTGTGACAGACAATGTTGAAGTTTAACTGGAGAGTCACTATGTCTGGCCATAAACAGAATTTCTCCCTAACACTTATCAGGGTGAAGCCCTAGCCCCTGTGATAGATAACTGCTTGGCCTAAGAGACCAGAGGTTGTTTCTTAGTGATTAACTTGCAGGAAGCAAATTTAATACCAAGGGGGAAGGAATCTGTTGAGGGATCTGGTTTAACTCCTTGGAAAAGCTTTTCCTAAAATTATTTGGAAAAGACCTAGTATATTTAAAATGTTGGAGGGGAAGAAGCAGAGAGAGACAGAGAATAACCTATAATGAGCTCAGGATAATTTGGCTTTTACTGGCTTTTGTGGCTGCATTTTTCAAGCCTTCCTGTCTGAGCTATGCCAATAATTAAAGATCCAATGAAGGCTGGATATGCAACTGCATTTACCACATCCTTGGTGAGGTCTGAGCAATCAGGGTCTTGAAATAAACATTTGGTTGAAAAATTCCTCAGTACCCCAAACTGAGTCTACTTCTCTCCTGTGCTGCAGCAGAGGTCTGCAAATAATTTGATCGTGTATATAAAAAGTATTTCCAGTTAAAAGTAGTTGTTCAGTATCACTGAGCTTTCTCTTAGTTTTGGAGTATGGTGATGCCACATACTTGTATTTTGTCATGCATGATGTCAGTTGATCTTTCTTTGTTTGGAAATGTCTTTTGCTTCTAGTCATTTTGCTGCTCATCCTTAGATCACATCACTGAAATGTAAGTATTTGTATGAATATCCACAGCATCTTACGAAGCCCTTTTTTCTGGCCACAGTGGTCACACCAAAGGTCCTCCATCAAAACCAAGTTAGTGTAATTGCAGTTATTTTCAGTTTACTTCTACAGATATTCTTAAAAGGAACGTGCACTTTATAAGCAACATACGCTGACTGTATCACTCCTTAATGCCACCATATTGCAGTTCTTAAAAGCTTCAAATCTGCATCTCTTGGAGGGATATTAGGAAGGTAAAGAAACCAAACTCTTGGCCTCTAGCAGAGATCTGTGTGGACATTCCTCTGTGTTTTTCTTCATTACTGAAGAAAAAAAAAAAAAGGGTGGAGGGGACAGCTCACACAATCTTTTTTGTTTGTTTGCCCTACAGAATTCATATTTATGTTTGTGAAAATCTTTATAAGATGTACAATAATAATTTTATTTTCAAAATATCCTGAAGGCACCCATGCTTATGGAGAGCAGATGGAAGTCTGGTTTCTTAGTCAGGCTTCAGGAGAAGGCCTGAGGGTTGCATTTCAGTTCCATCTACTTCAAGATAGGGCAGCTTGCTTCATGCCAACAGGGAGTATGCCAAGTAGGGATTATGTGTGTCAGATGTAAAATACTATGAATGTTAAAAACTGTGTCAAGTCCTTTTTGGCTTTTTTTCCCCTGACATCCAACATACACCTCTCTTCTCTTCCTCCTGGAAATAAGCATATGACTTTCTTTTCTTCATAATTTGTTTTAAGTGTTTTCCGATTTTTTAATGTTCTCTGAATTTCCTTTATTTCCCCTGATTCCTTTTCCCTCTCACTCATAGATGCTTACAGAGAGCTCATAAAATTGGACATGCCTTTAGGTAACTTCGTAACAATTCTTCCTCTCTGTGCTTTTCATGGAAATGAAAATCTCTCGTGGTCCAAGTGCCATCGCACGCTCTCTGATTCCAGGTCATGATGTGCCAGAAGCAGTGACATAGCTCTCACCTGAGGGTGCTACAGTGTTGTTTCAGCAGCCTGGAAGCAGCTTCCCCCTGGTTTCAGAGCTTGTATCTCGGATCACGGTGGCTGCTCAGTGTGACTCCTGGAGCTTTTAGTTTTCCTTTTTATCCCAGGCTTAATGGTTGAGTGGCAGGGAGTTTCCATGTTTTTCCAAGTGAACCCAGTGGGTCTTCTTCAGTGCAGTCTGAATCTCACAGCCCCAGTAAATTCTTCTGTTTTTCCAGGGGCTGAAGAATGAGACCAATTTAAGGAAACAATGTAGTGCATTGCAATAGTAAAGGTACCATGCATCTGCATGTGATGACAGCGTAACTGCAGATATGCTATGGGTCCCCCAGGCTATTTTTATTGTGTCTCTGAAAATGACCACAAGCTGGAAAAGCAACTTAATTCCTCTCTGTGATAGCACATTTTTAGAGGGTACATTTTTCCTCTGCTGTGAGTTTTAAACAGCCTGTTTCCCCTCCTGCTGGCCCCCAATTTTGATTAATGCTTGGAGACTATGGATTTAGAATGACATTCCAGGCTGATCTAGTAACAAGGTTTGGATGTGAAAGTTGTGCGCGTCGAGCCAAGCCGGAGTCCTCGCCATGCCAGAAATGCATTGTTTCAGCACTCTGTCTGGGCAGTGCACCTGCACCTGCACGCTGGAGCTGCCACTGAGGAAACCTTCCTGCAATCCTGCTTCTCATTACATCTGCAGATCAAAATGTTCTTTGTAATGGCAGGGTATCTGGCTACCTCCTTCTCCTGTGCTGGTATACCCTGAGGTTTGTGGAATACTGATACCATGCCTTCCAAGATGTTCAAAAGCTCAGATAAACATTTGGTAATATGGATTTATGGCCTTCTATGCACAGGCAGATCACACATGTTCTAACCACACTGAAAATATTTCCTGAAGAGCAGCGGGAGAAAGGGTGGGAGAAGCATGGGCTAACATTTAAGCTGGGGAGGAAAGGTAATTTTTCTGTTCTTTAATGGTCTTTGGAGCTAATGGAAACATTTAAAGCACTTACTAGAATGTGTGGTAAGGAGAGACTTCTTTTTGGGATTTTTTTTTTCAAATGGAACATTCAAATCATTTCTCACATCATATAATGCCATATGTATTGATAAATGATACAACATATAATCACAATCTTTTCAGCTCAAAACTGATACAGAAATGAGAATTTTTGCAACATTTGACACATTTGACGAAAAACCCACAATTGATTAATCAAACCTCTCACATCTGCTAAAACAAACAAGGAAATAAGTTTGGGGTTTTTTTAATAACGGAAGCTCTGTTGATTTGTTTAAGGAATCATAGCATGGTTTGAATTGGAAGAGACCTTAAAGACCATCTCATTCCAAACTGCAGCTGCAGCCTCTCTAGGCAACCAGTGCCAGTGCCTCATCCACCCCTCTCTCAGTTTGGAGCCATTACCCCTTGTCCTATGGTAATGCTGCACTGAACGGATGAAGGAGGAGAGTGCTAGCTGTGATGTATAAATTGCTGTGCAACTTCAGACTTACATATCTGAGAGGAAGAGACTCAATTGCAGTGTGAGAGCATGGGGTTTTTTTGTCTCGCTGGTGTGATGTATGATGGCCCTGCACCCATGGACAGGGAAGGATGGGGAGGGTGTTTTGGCAGAGACTGTTTGCCATGTGAGCCTCTTCCCTCATGTGCAGGACAGAGGAACAGGGACAACCATTGGCTTCCAAGTGTCTTGGCAGCAGGGGCATGGTGAAAGCTTGGAGCTGTTACAGGCTATGATTTGCCAGAGTGTTTGCAGCTTTGCCAAAGCACATTTGCATATGTTTAATAGATGGGTGTTGATAGACTTCCTCCCTTAATATAATGGTGATTTGCCACTATGTTCACATTTCCACTGAAACACAGATGCAAATACCTTTTGATGCATGCATTTCTTGCAAAATTATAGCTTCCCATAAAATGCTGAAGCATAACACTACATAATTTGTGTTCTTTACTTGTGACATTCTGTCTTGAAGATTTGTGACAGATTTTAAAACAAACATATAGGCAGCAGGAACTGTGATAGTGTATAGCTCTAGTTAGGCATGTCAGCACTGGTAACTTTTCTCAACTTTTGGTTGAGAATATCCTTTTTTCTTAGTTGAACGTGTCAATATTCTGTTCTGTATACCACACCTGTGTTGTATTTCCACTACTGTGAAGCATTCAACTACATTGAGCAGATGTGGGAGAACAATGATTACATCCATTATAAGTAATAATTTTTGCAAATCCAACTTCAAACAGTTAGAGAACAGAAAACCAATCCATGTTTTTTTAATTTAAAGCTGATCGAAAGCTATTCATCTGCCACAAGTGAAATTTTCCCATTGTTATGTCATCGTGCTATTTCAGTGTTTTGGGAAGCAATTAATCATAATCTTTTCTTGTGTATGCCCCACATATACTGTCTTGAGAGAGAGATGTTTGTGGAAAACTTTTTTTTAAATAGTCTAGATAAGTTCTGGTGTCTCTCTTTTGTCCATCTCCATTTGTAACGTTGCTGTCTGGTAGGCAGACATTCTCCATCATTGTCATGTTTCTGCTCTTCCCTCATCAATGTTTGAGTTTTCTTGCAGTTTTACAACAATCATCATCTACCTATTAGTTCAAATCAGACTAATCTTATTGTAGCTCTCAAGGAATGGATGTGTTCTTCTGCAGGGACAAAAAAGACTTTGTTGTCTCTGTGTTTATACTGTGAAATGCTACACAAACTTAAATGAGAGGGTTTCTTACGTTGCTCCTAAATGAGAACTAATTTCCCCATCGGATTACAAGCTATGAATCTGCCATGGAGAAGATCTAAGGAACGTGAATGTTTTGTACACCGTTTTGCTTCATTAATATCACAGCTCTGCCACCTTGTTTGGATTAAAATAGAAAAGTAGCCTACCTGATGCCCTGTCGTGTCTTTGCTCCATTGCTAAATGTAGATTTACACTGGACATGTCCAACTCCCAAATCAATAGTGTGTTTGTCATTTAATAGCATTGAAAAAACAATCTTTTTTCAATAGTTGTGTTGATTTGAGCCATCAAGCTATATGTTGCTATGCATCACACCAATAGCTGAAATGTATGTAGTAATGGGTTATATAAAGTTTTTACCACCAAACAGAATAGGCACTGCTTTTTTTCTGTAGCAAACATTCATCCATAACAGATGGATCATACCAAGGATGGTATTTGCAAGATATGCTGCCTGAAGTTGGACCTACTGTTTTTCAGATAACTAAGGTAATTGTTAATATTTCAGTTTTATATTGCTAGCTGTTAGTAATTCTCATAGACTTAGCTGTCCCCTGGGTGCTCTGGTCCCACAAATCCTACGAAAACACTATGAACAGTATTGGCAATCTGGAATTTTTACATCCTAGACTCAGAGTTTCTGAGGATGTGTTTTACACATCCTTTCAAATCTGGTAAGCTGAGGAATGTCTCTGCCAAAGATGGTTTTCCGCAAGACAGGATAGGCTTTTCCTGCAAAGCTGTCATTTTTGCCGCTTGAAGGGAAGTTTCTCAAGATAGAAACTCCTGATGCACATCCTATTCCTGTATATTTGAAAGCTCGAGGTTAGTATGCTGTAGATAAAATCCTGAGCATATTGCAGGAATGGGGATAGGGGTCAAGGAGGAAGGCAGGAGTGAGTTGAAGAGCAGTATTTTGAAAATGTGTCTAAATCTTGTAAATGTTTGTAAAGTTGGCAAAGTTTGGAGGGTATGAGACTTGTTATGGAGAAAGCAGCACGGCAGGCCAGCAGCCCACCTCCATGGTGCCTGAGGTAGTGCCCAGCAACTTCACAGTCTTCTAGACTAGGGTGTGAGAGGAATTGAGATCTTCTGAGGGACTGTGACATTTTCCAGTTCCAGTGCAAAAGACGCATCCAAATATCTCCAGGTCACTTGGAAATTGCAGCCTTACTCATTCTGGTTGCTCTGAGGATTCCCTTATTGCCGAGCCATTATGATTTCAAAAGATGTGTGTTAGCAAGGTCTTGGAAGGATGAAAGAATCCTTTCCAAACTTTGAAGGTTGACTATCTCTTCTGGTTTTACCTAACATCACTAAAGTAAAATACTGGGGGAAACGCTTGTTCATTTTTCATAAAGTACTATTTTTTCATCAGTTCAGCTGATAATTAGGAGCTTTAGCACACAGTTTTACAGATGAATTCTTTCTGGAGTCTACTTTTTGCCTAGGGAGCTTGCAGTTGGAAAGAGCCTTTGAAAGAAAACACAAGAGGAAGACAGAGACACACATGCATACATTAAGCATGTTTTGAATACGTGCCTTTAGAAAAATCTATCATTTCATCTCAGATGCTTAATCAAACTTTGATTAAGAAGTACTTGATTCATAGATGTTAACCCCACTTCCTTCTGAAGGAAAGATGTTGGAGCAGCTGACCCCGTTCCACAAATACACATATCCAAATCAGTGTGTAGCCATACTTTGACATTTCCTTTACTAGCATGCTTACTTCTCTAGCTGTCATTTAGTTCCTGCAGGTCTTCTTGCTCATCATTTCTTATTATGACTCTGATCCGACAAAGCACCTAACCATTGTTTTCAGTGCAACTTTGGCAGGCATCTGAAGGTCATGTTTTTAAAAGCATTAAAGGTGTAGGCAGATGCCTGGGGGATGTTGAAAAGCCTGTGGAAGCTCCCTGCAATGCATCCCGCCTACTACAAGAAACCGTCAGGCTTTGCAAATGTGTCTTGGCACATACCCGCATCTTTGACACCTGAAGCAATTAGATGAATGATAGTGCAGGGCTGCAGTTGATTATTGTACTCTGACTTTTCTTTAGGGGAGGAGGAAAGGTAATAAGTGAACCTGTGTAACAACCAGACAAACACTCTACTGTGATGCCTTGCTTCATCTCTAGGTCAGCTTTTGCTAGAAATTCTCTCAGATAATAAATCTTTCGCTAAGATTAAGTTCTATTATGAGGAAGAATCAGTGATCTGCTGTTTCACTGCTGATCACTAGGTACTCCTTTGCCTGCCTTTGTGAGGAACTGATTTCATATGGATTTAATGTATGAACGTGAGGTCCACTGTTCTCTAGAGACTGTTGCTCAGAACCTTTAACTGGCCACACCATTTGGTGCAGGACAGGACAGAGTGACAGCTGCGTGTGTGGTTTTGTAAATGGCATTCACTTTGTTTGTTGGGTTTTCTTTTGTTTTAACACCCAGGAGGCAAACTTTTCTGACTGAGATGTTTATTTTTATAGGATGGGATTTTTGGCTCCCATCTGAAGACACATTGGAAAGGTACATGTGAAAGAAAAATTACTTGATTGGCTGACTGCTGCTGCATTCACCATGTACTGGTATGCAAAAGAGCAGGGCCTCTGGTTTTGTGCATTGATCTATCAGCTATATGCAACTTCCAACAGGCCTTCAGTGATTATTAATTGCACAATATGTATAAGCTATTCATCCTGTTGTTCCTTCAACTATTACAAGCCTCTCTTTTATCTTCTTTGTTGTAGCTTCAAGATAAAACTTTTTATTTTCGTTGGCCATAAATCCTAATGTGTAGGGTGGTTTTATTCTTTAAAGATGGAGAGAACTAATAAGATAATACATTCTAAGTGATTACTGCACAACTTCTGGAGCCCTATAGTAGTTTCATAATTTCTTGGGATCAAGCCTATAACCCTGAGGACTCTAATTTATTTTCCTTTTATTGCTTTAATTTATTATCTTTTTTTCTTATCAATCTTACCCTTCATCCTGAAATGCCAAAGGTGTACCAAGATGAAGTTCAAACAGTGCTGGGAGTACTGAGCAGATTACACAAAACTCTTCTTGGTTACGAGAAACATTTGTAAATGCTGCAATGCTGAGGGTGTCTGCTTACACGCACTGAAAGCAAAAGCAGATGGGCCTGCAAGTTGGAACTCACAGACTGCTCCACAGTTGGACTGTAGACTGCTCTGCTAGTGCCAGAGAACCAGCGTGAGCTGCAGAAAGGATGACCCAAGATGAGCTAGGTGCCAGCAAGTGTTCAGTTGTGGCAGTTCTGCCATTCAGCCTGCAGGCACCTACACCATTCTGCTGGTGCAACAGCCTTCAATGTGTGCTGGGCACAGCCCGTGGGCTGCTAGGGGGAGAACAGGGCCTCACACACAGGAGCACTGAGCCAGTATAAAATCCTTGGGCAGGGCCTAAGAAAAGGACGTCAGCTGGTTCATGCCACTCTATTTGCAATCCTTTGTCTGGCAGTACCAGTATGATGCATAGCTCTCAGACATGAGAGTGAGTTTAAGAGGCGGAATGACATAGGTGATGGTTTCACTTTCACCTCGTGTTTTCTGTCTGATAAAAGACTCTTTTTGTTGTGTGCCTATTTGCCCAGAAGCACATAGCAGTATACAGAAGGGGCAAAATGTAAACTCCAATGCATGGCAGCAGTCCATCATCTGGAGATACAGTATAAATATATGCTGCAGCAGTTATCATAGGAAGTTCTGCCAGAGTTTGAGGAAACCATGCCAGTTCCAAATTCTGAAACTATCTGAATTACACAGGTCATCCCAGACAGGCAGTAGCGTAGTCTCTTCATGATGATATTTTGCAGGAGGATTTTGTGGGTTATTTTAAGCATTTTGAAGAAACAGGTAGCAATTATTTTATTTCATTTCTCATTTGTGAACTGTGTTTTTCAATATAAAAGTGACTGGTTTATATGAAGATTAGAGATTCTTATTGTTGTGTCAAGAAAAAGGCTGGAAACCAGAATCACAAGATGATAGCATCTTTTGTCTGTGGTAATTCCAGCTCTCTTGTGTAACAGAATTGCTTTCCAAGTCCTTGTTGTGTTGCTCCTGTTCTGACTGAGAAACATGCCAAGCCATGATAAACTCAAAATGCACAATTAATACTTTACTGAGAGCTGCATACAATAGGAAAGCTTCAGACATACAGCATTCTTGAGGCACTTCTAGTCTATGTCATAGGATTGAGATTTGTGTTATGTGTATGTTTCCTGGGGAGTATGAGTTTATAGTTCAGTGAAGCTTGTTGCTACTGTACCGCTCCCATTAGCCACCTTATACTTATCTTTGCCTCCTTACAGTGCATTGCCCTTTGTGGTATGCCCACAAACTTGTGAGAACTGTCTTAGAGGCTTGCTGAGCAGGCATATAGTTTCACATCAGGTCAACAGAAGTTGCAAGTCCTTGTAATTTTCTCATATCATGCTACTTTTTCCTCCTTGATGTAGGGAAAAATGTGAAATTTTAGAGGCGGGTCTCCAGCAGGAGGTGGAGTAACTGTGTAGCTGGGGGGGTTATCAAAAGGAGAGGGTAAGATCAGAGGGTTCCCATGCCAAGAGGAGCTCTGTAAGCCCTTTGACCTCAGAGTTGCTCCAGCAAGCTACTGGTGGTGTTAAATGAAAGCAGGCCTAACGCAAATCCTGTGCCCCACCAGCCACTTACCCATACTCCCTGTGCATTTTGTTCCTTGTCAGTCTTCGTGACTGTCTCCAGCATAGAGAGCTCATCTGCCTGTGCATCCTCATAGCGCTGATTGTGGGATGTCAGGTTGGGATGTCAGCCCTCCCATAGAACATTTAGTCCATCACTCCCCTGCTATGAGAAGCGACTGGGAATCAGCTTCTGGGAATCGGCTTCTTCAGAGCTCTTCTTGACAAGTGTCACCTATATTTTAAAAGAAAAGAAAAAAAAAAGGAGATAAGAGAAAAGGAAAAAAACCTTGTTTTTTGAAGCCATTCAAAAAGGGGAGAGTGAACAGCTCAGGGAGGTATTTTTTAATTCATACTATTCATAACCTTCATTGCTGTGGCATAGCTGTAGCCCTGATGACTAGCAGTGACGTGTTAGTTCTTGTCCTGTGCCTGTTGAAGGGTAGTGGGTGAGCACTGGCCCTCTTACAATCGGTAGCAGCTTTGCCGCAAGTCTCTGTTGAGCCAAATTTTGAGGTTACTACTATTGCTTGGGAGAGACGGCAAAGGAAAGGCTGTGTTTGGGAACTGTGGAGAGAAGGTGCTGGCTGTGGAGCACTGCTGCAGGAGCTGTCCAGATTTGAGGGAGCGGGAGAAGCTGCATCTCTGCTTGGTTCAGACTCATCCAGTGCTGCTGGTGTGGTGCTCATCCTGTGAAACTGCCTTGCAGGAATGAAATGTCATTGCTGACCCCAGTGCTGATGAGGCTGTTTTCCAAGGTTAGTAATGAGATGCAGTGAACTATGTATTAGTGAAGTGGCCAAGGCAATGCCAAAACAGTCTTAGAGATTATTTCTGTCTGTAGTGCTAAGCATGCTCTCACCATGCCAGTTCTGAGCAGGGAAGCTTGGCCACGGATGAGAAGCAGAGATCTCCATTACTCCCAGTGCCAGTATTATAAAGAGGATATATCAGACACTCACTGCTGTGGTGACTTCTGCTTGGTACCTCTGTGGGCAGCAAGCAACACTGTGCTTTTCCACTGCCTCTGGGAAACCAAGGCGTGGATTAGTCCTGTGGGCCAGATGCTCATTTCTACCAATTTTATACAAGAGTTAATTGTAGTTATTCTTGATTTACACTCAGTTTGCAAGACAATTGACCGTATGAGTAATTCAGTAGTGACAATATAGCACAGGTAAGCAGGAAAAAATTGCCAAAATAGCTGCTGTGGACAAATCAAACTGCCTTGGTTTTCTGAAGTAATGTAACATATCTCACTCTACATTTTATAAATGTAAACCTACCTCAAGGTGACAAAGAAAAGCAAAACTCAGCATATTTAAATTTCTTGGGTGGACAAAGTAGCTTGTTCTTGTTTAACCAGAGGTCTGTGACATGCATCTTATTATGAAACAGCAGTTGGCACAGAGTTGGACATGTGTGCTGTGTTACACTGTGTCATGTCCCACTGAGGCATTGACCTCATTTGCACCAGAGAGCTGATGAAGGAGTGAGGGGCCAAATCCCATCCAAGTATGTTGCTACTTTGTTGTATTTGGCAAACACACGCAGATTGTCGGTGTCCCTCCATTAGAATGATTACCAGTGCACTCCAACTGGAGGGCAGAAAGAAAGAGAATGCCAGGATAAAGGAGCTGTTGCTTCTTTTTATTCCCGGTTGTGATCGTCTTTGGTGTCCTGCATGCCCCAATCTCCCTTGTCTGCACCCTTCTGTGGCTGCCCAGCTAAAGCAAGCTGGTCTGTAAATTGCCAGGGGGCGGGGGCTGAAGCCAGATAGTTTGCATGGCAAATTCATAGAACCACAAACTGAAAAAAGCTGTTGAGCCATCATTGTTTATAATTAGTTTTTGACTTAAGTCCCAGTTTGCTATAGGGAATGGTTTTATCTTTGTGTATGTGTGGGTGGGAAGAGAAAAGCAGAGAACTGAATCAAGGAACCAATCCTTATCCTGAGGGAAAGAAGGAATAGGGTAGTATAATCTAATCCCATGCGATCAAAGGTGAGGCCAACACAGACATAAACACCTTCACGCTATGTTCTGTCTCCCTGATTTTGCTGATTTAAATAGAACAGAGTAAGTTGGGACAACAAAGCTCTTAGCCTGTAGATGCACACCTTCCTTTTCTTTTGGTCAAGTAGTGATTGGCAACCCTCAGTGTGTTCAGTGTTTGAAGCATTCTCCAGGTCTGATGCACCCTGGAATAAGCTACATAAGAAGTTCTTTATCGCAGTTTGTTTCACACTGTGCAATAAGGGGAAAAGAGGGACAATCACACATTAAGGCATCAAAATTGCTTGGAACCTAGACAAGGATTCACCTCTAGGAAAACAGCTTTCCACCTACCTGAATGTGAGCAGCTGCAGCACCCAGTCTCCTGTCTGGGGCTGGCAATTCGCTGCTCTGCCATCGTCTTACGCATCCTAGGGAAAGGTCTCCAACATTTTTTATCCCCTGGCTCTCCCAGCCACTGATGAACTGTAATAAAGCCTGCCTTACATCTCACAGGAATGTCAAGTGGGTTGATGCATGTTTACAAAAGGATACAGAGATTTTTTTTAATGAAAAACATTCTACAAGCACTGTGTGGTTTGATGTGCTGCCATCTTGGTACCTGAAGGATGACTTTAGGAATACAAAAAGCTGTATTCAACTCCTGTGTTCTGAGACGGCATCTGCCTGCCTGCAGAATGAAAATCTGCTCAGACCAGAATTAGCTGATGAATTTAAAAAAAAAACTCACCTCACATATTTTAGTCTGTATTCCCAAGCACAGGCTGCTGTTTGTTATATAGCGCTGTGCCAACAATTCATTGTCTTAAAAAAAAAAAGGAACACCCCCCTATCTCCCAAGATGCATTCTTCTTGCAGCTGGCCTATGGGTACTGCTGAGTCTCTCATACTCCACATACTTAAGTGCCGCAGTAAAAACTGTTCCATTTCTTCCGAAACACATTGTAATGAAACACAGAAAAACCTGAAATGCTGAAGTTTTTTTCTTTGGCATTTGATCATGTTCATCTGATAGCGTGTTTTCATCTCAGGATAATTTAAATATTTAAAGACATATGGAATTCTACTAACAAAAAACAATTTTATTGCTCAGTAGTTTATTAGTGCTGAAGTTTAGTTTAGTAATTATTCCAGAGAAAGAAACATGCATGAGATGGGACTCCCTAGGTCCCAATTGCCAGTACCCTCTTCTTACAGCAGTCTTGCAGTAGAATGCATTGATTATAGTGAGTAAGTTGCATGTTAACAGTAACTGGCAGGGGAGAGGCTGCTCCAGAAAAGCCTTCTTCAACCCCTTGTTTCTCTAGTCCAAATGTTCTTCTGAGTTCCTGCCTATGTAAGCAGCATTAGGAATATTTCCTGCTAGCATATATTACTTTGTCCTCCCAGTACCACTACTCTTCTCATCCTGCCTGCTGAAGATGGGTGTGAGGATTGTTGAGTCTCTTGATGTCATCAGTTTTCAGTGAAGAACGTGAATAAAGGTATGCAGGGAAAGTTTCCTTCTGTGGCCAGAAATCTAGGCTTCCTCACAGCAGCTGCCACCTTGCTATCTGCTAGTCTTTGTTTTAGAGAACATGGAAACACCAAGAAGCTTGAGGCTTGTATGTGAGGAAAAAGCAGCTGGAGAGTGGAACATTCTCTTAGCCCTCTGTATAAGGTTCAGAGAAGTTCACTTTGATTTGCCAGTAGGCTTGTGGCTTACATCTCACATTTAAGCACGTGATGGGAACTAAATTGTCATGGTATGGAAGAGTCTGTAGCAAGCCTGTTTGCACCACACATTGATTTTACAGCAGAAAGGCTGATTGAGTTCTGGTCTTATCTTCACTAGCTGAAATGGGGAAGTATGATAGGAGTGGGGTTAGAAACTTTGCAAGCTGCAGGAAGTTATTATCCGACAGCTAATTGACTGTTTCCATTTTCAGATGTTTTAATTTCTTTTTAATGAACGTGGGGAAGTCTTTGCAGAGAGACATATCCCACTCCCTCCCCACCTGCCCTGAGATCACGTAGAACAATTCCTTCTTCATCTGGTAGTGGTTTTCCAACAGAAACAATCTCTATTTGTGCACTTAGACTCGTTATCCAAGTTGTGTCCTGGGGAACAGCAAAAAGCTGTATGGATGAAATAAGGTAACTGAGTAAAGAGTTAAAAGAATCCATGTTTGTTTTGCATGTAAGTTTATGTAATCTTACTCTTGGATGTAAACAGTGAATGAAAAAAATCTTCAGTTTGCCACTTAACATGGATACTCGGAAGCTACATGGATACTCAGATACTCTATAATTTTATAGATGACAAACTGATATAACCAATTAGCCTATCAAAGCAAAGCAGTTGTTACTACTGAGCTGAAAGAATTGTGCCCACTCACCTTTCACTCATTTTCTGCAGACATTTGAACATTAAGTTGCAGAGGGTTTCAGAGGGTAGCTTCTGCTGAGTGCATTATTTCACGCTGCAAGCCTGATTTTCAGCAGACTTGAGAGATGCCAGGATGAATTCTATAGGGATGCTGAAAATTCATCTCCAAGTCATTCTACATTGCTCCACTCCTATCTGAAGTGTTTGGGATGTGAAACATTTTGTATATGGAGCCGTGAGGCCTGTTGTGTTGCATTCCTTTGAAGCAAAAAAGAAATGAAGGTGCTTTAAAGAGCAGAACCATGTATCTATTTGGAATGACATATCCTTGCAGAAGGCAGGAAAATTAAAAAGCTTTTTCTAAATTTGTTGAAACCTTCTTACACAAAGAATCATTTCCTAACTTTCTCCCATCTCATCTGTCTTTCGCTCCTCTGATCAGCAGTAGATATGCAATGTGCCACTTGAGTGATCAAATGAGTACCCATCCCAGCGAGGCACGTGTATCAGCGCCATCGCGTTAAGGGATGTGTAGATGCATCTTGGCCAAAACGGTTTCTAAACAAGTACTAACAATGAGCGTGTGAATGACAGCCTGTTAGTTGGCTGTGCAGCAAGTACAAAGCCCAGAAGGGCTGAGGTCAGGCGATAAAATGTTTGAGAAGTCAAAATCTAAAAGTATGAGAGGGCTCAGTGAATTCCAGCACCTCTGACCTGGGAGAAAGACTGATAAACTGCTAAAACCCTCCTGTATCCATTTTCTATTTGACATTGCAGGCTGGTTGCTTTTGACTTTTGTTTATGGATCTTTTGGAAACTAGTGAGCACAGTCAGCCTGATTGAACAGTTTGCTGCAGAATTAATCCCAGGCTGACACCTACAGCTGTCGGGAGAGCTGGGCTTTTCCTTGGGCAGCTGGAATTCAGCTCTGCCCTCTGTGTCTGGCGCATGAGGAGACTTCTAAAAACTTCTTACTACCAGTATTAAATTAAAAACAAGAAAAAGGAAAACAGTAAGGCAACAAGAGAGTTCCAGTGAGATCCTAAGGGGAAACTGTCGGTACCCACATCTGGTTTGCAGATCTGTGGTAGTCCGGGAAGCGCTTTCAGGTGGTCTCCAGAGCTGTTTCCGTCACAGCAGTAGTTCTCAAGCACTACCACTTCCTGCTAGTTACAGCTCGGGCTCTGAGTCTTTTAGAAATACTAGTACTGAAATGGATGAGGAGACAGCTAGGGGCCTCTGTTTTGGTTTGCCAGGGATCAGATACTTAGGGCCACATTTAGATAGGTTTTTTAATATTCAGTAGACTTCTGCTTCTCAGTGAATCTATCTGGCTTTCAGAGGGGTTGTTGTGGAATCAGAAACTACTCAACACGAATAAGGAGGTCAGAAACTACCCCTCAATCTGGAAGAATGTCATCCATTAAGAGTACATTACTGTTTCGCATTTTCACAGCTTTTACAACTGGAATAGAAATGTCAGCACTTTGAATTCCAGCCCAAATTACCAGGTGATTGCAGAAAATTCCTGTGGACTACTCTTCAAGAACAAAAGTGACAGGAGTATAATAAATGTGGATCCGAAGGTAATGTCTTTTTTTCTTTCAATGTTCTAAATGGCCTTTAAGCAGTGGAGTTTGACTGCTAAACTGTTAAGTCAGATTACAAGTAGCATCTTGATCAATGCACACCTAATATTTCAGGTTTACTCAGACATGTATTCCTTTTGTTAACAAAGCTGCTGTGGTCCCTGTCAGGACAAACTTAGTCTACCTTCTCTATTACACGAGTATGTTTAGGCCTTTCCTTTGTGACAACGAAAATCAGAAGTTGAACTGAATGATAAAATGGACAGATTTCTGAAGCAGGGTTTCTCTTATACCCTGCCCATTTCACTGCCCTTTTTATGTCCAACCAGAAACACTTGCCATTGTTGCCAGGATAGGCTGCAGGCTGAGGCTGTGTCTCGTTAATTGAGTTGCCTAGCAGTGCTAAGGCAAGGGAAGCATGGGAGAGGCAACAGGCTGAGGAGGAAAGTAGCACTGACTGGAAGATGTGAGGACTGACACATAGGGGTGTATAAGCAGGTATATCATTTACTCCAAGGACATTTACAAGTGCCTCTAGGTAAAAGCAAAAAATTGCTAACATGTTAGTGACATGTCCTGAGGCTGGTGGTCCCTGTATTCATCTCCTCTTAAAAATCAAATCTCTTTTATGAAACATGCCTGCAAGTGGGTAAAAATAAGTAAATATTGGATTCTGAAAGAATGAATAAATATTAGACTACTTTGAAACAAAAGCCACAACTTACAGAAACTGTAATATCCCAGATCCTGGCAGGGCTTGCTGAACACCAGCACATCCAGGAAGCAGAATCAGTTCCTGCGTCTGAAGCATGGGCCATCTTCTACCTCAGCACTTTTGCAGTGGTGAACTGAAACTGGCAGAATTCCTTTCTCAACTGCACATGATGCTTATTCTTCTTCATTAATACAAAAGATTTGAGACATCCTAAGGCAAATGGGCCCATCAAGATCAGTTAGTTCTTGTAGCAGATTGAGGTGCTCGCTGGCATTAGGGTCAAACTCAGGTTTTAAACCCTATCCCTCCCAAAAGAGAAATTTGAGACTAGACGCAACTTCTTGTGGAGTGTGGTGTTTCTCCAGCACATGGTAGAGGATTCAGAAGATTTACAATTGAACTAAAGAAAGTACTCATTCCTGGGTAGTGCTAGATGAACTCTGTGCACTCTGTGTCTCACATACAATGGACAACACAAAGACCTGCTTTCTTTCACCTAAAAATTGCTCTGATCCTAATACTGCTGAAGTTGATTGGTCTCTACCATTTATTTACAGAGCAATTGAATCTAGACAAAGCAGCTGCTCAAGTCATATCAAGACATTCCATTTTTAGCCATATAGTTTAAAGCTGGTTGCATTGCCATGGATCTTTTATCTTTCATGTTGGGGCTGAATGGGTAATAACATTATAGACAGCTTCCCTCTATAAGAAACCAACTGTGTTCCTCTGGTGCCAGCCATAGTGTTTTAAACTTTACAACTGAAGTCCTTGGACTACAGATTGGATGTGACAAACACACCCAGGCTTTGGTTACTCTGAAAACCAACATGAACTAAGCTGAGCAATAATTTCTTGGGGTTTCTACAGAATAGATCTAGGGTGATGGTTTCTTTGATGCGCTTCCCAAGAAAGATGGTCACATATAAATAGTAGCAGTACAAAATATCAAATTATACATATTTCAAAATAAGTGCATTGGTTTGTTAGAAATTCAAAAATGCATACCTAAAAATGTGTTTGGTTGCATTGAAAGTGGGCCACCAATCCAGCTTCCTGCAGCTGCACAACATCTGTAACAACCAGCTCTTTAGTGTCTATGGGAAATATCCTTGCGTGCCGAGAACCACAATAAGAAGCATTTGTGTATGTACGTTGCATCTCCCCACAGGTTGCAGGGCACAGGCCTGTGACTCCCCATGAGACTCAACTGGTTTGGGCTTTTCTGTAACACTTGCTGATGGAGAATAAGCTTTTGAGAAGTGCCTACCACGGCCCAAACTGAAACCAGCACGAGTGCTCTCTTATTGGAATCAGATTGAACAGACTTAGTACAAGCTGCCTGATCTTTGCAAGAAGGCCTTCTCTTTGACCAGTTACATGGTCCATTTGTTTGTAGTTGCATTTAGCTAGAAGAACTCTATCTCTGTCTTGCATTTGCTGAAAGCATTGCAGGGGAAATGAACTGCCCAGTGCAAGGACGTTAACCTTTGCTGAGAAATACTCATCCTTAGAGCTAGTTGCATTTATCAAACTGTTATGTTCTGAGGGAAGAAGAAAGTTCACGATATTAAAAAACATGTCTTTTCTCTCTCATGACTTGATATCTGTACTATTTTGTGTTTCAGGCCTACCCAGGAGACAACACAACACGGACACTCATTGAAACAGATCTCTATCTCCATGTTGTTATCTATGACCACATCATCAGAAGAGGAACTTAAACTCCATCTGTGTGACTCTTCTCCCAGTTATTTGTTTAGCAATTTTAAAGTCATCTGGGAGAAAAATAAACAGCTGAAATATCTTTACCTTGTGTTCCAAAGTAGTGAGAGAGATTTTCATAGAGTTGATCAGTGCTTCACTCCTTGAGAGAAAGAAATGGAAGGAAGGGATGCCATGCTGGATGTACAGTGCATATATCTGGGCCCCTTGGTTTTCTTTTGTGAAGACCACAGGGCATGTGAATTGTAAAAGCACCTAGAGGGAAGACAGGAAGTTTGAACCTAACTTTTCACAGTAGTCCTAAGGCAGCAGAGTGGCTGGGAAGACAGCTGTTGCATTCTTTCCTGGAGTAAAGAAAAAAGACCTTACTGTTGCATAGTTTCCCAGTAACAAGATGTTTTAAATATGTCCTGGGAGACTCTTTTTCAGGCAGGCCTGGACCTCTCTTGAGCATCTAACATCATGTCATATGGACCAAGCCATTCACAGGTTAGCAGGGAGAAGTTTCACCAAACAGATTGGTAAATTTAAATAAATTTGCAGCATTTTCATGACATTAGTGGTTCTCCAAAGGCCACTTTTCATCCACTCCTGCTCTTGTTGCTATTCTAGTACCAACTTGCCAGAAGTTCAGGCAGCAACACAATGGCCCAAGGGACTCTTTTCCATTCCCAGGACACCTTGGGGAAGTTGCCCATGCTTACATGACCCATCTGGTAAAACCACCATTGTAGCTATCTGCTTATTGGAGAACTGGAAGATAGCACAAAGCTAAGCAATAGAAGGAACTAGCAGGAGACAAAAGCCATAATTACAAGGGAAAGAAAAAGATGTGAAGGTGCAGGCAGAGGAGCCAAAGGCTGAAAGGGGATGGATAAAATTCCCTGGATGTTATTCTTTAAGGATTGGATGATTTTAATGATCTTTTCTGGCATTGGTGCTATGGATTTGTGAAAAGGACAAGTGAGACAACTCAAGACAAGGAAAAAGGATGGAAGTGGTGCTGCTAGGTTTACCTTAGTGTGAGGTTTATCTGCCAGCCTCATCACAGCTCTGTTCCCCTTGGAAAAGGCTGAGAGCCTGTCTTAGCAGTTGGCACATTAAGGATCCCTTCACTGCGTGGAGAGAGAGTGTTCCAACAATTACAAAGTGAAAGTTGTTACTTCAAAGCTGCGGTAATTTGGAAGAGACCTCGAAGCCTTGTTTCCTTGCCCTTAAAACGTTCGATGTCACGAAGTTCTGCCATTTCCAAAATACAACAACATCATTTACTGTAACAACAGCACGCTTTTACACAAAAGCGCTTCAGGCCGTAGCCTGCTGCCTTTTCCACAGTGCCCGGGCCAAGCCGAGGTCCGTTCCCGCGGTCCTGGCGCTGCAGCGGGGAGGGAGGCGGCGGCTGCGGGGCGCGCGGGACGGGCCGCGCCGCTGCCGCCGGGCTCGCAGAGCCCCCTAGCGCAGGCGAGCGCACGCCGGCCGGGACAGGCGCTGTCTCCCGGCGGGACTGCGGTAACGCTCTGATTTTGCAGGTGACCGCCGTGCGTTGGAAACAACATCCTCGGAGAGAAAACCTCGCGCATGTGGGGCAGGCCTCTGACCTTGGTGTTCCCCTTATCCAGCAGTACCAGACGTGAAGATTTCCGTTATTGCTTCCATCTCACCTGGAAAGGAGGCTTCTGCCGTTGACTCAGCTTTGCTTTACTGTCCTGGTGTTTTGAAGCAGCTCAAGGGAAGGGAAGATATTGACTGCCATGTATTTTTGCAGCATTCAAGTACCATTTTTGCATGAAAAAAAAATGCCTTTGTGATAGAGCTTAGCATTATGGATATGTTTTTTTCAAGGAGAAAAAAAAAATCAAAACTTCAGAGCCATTTTGACAACAGTAGCTTTTTGCATGTTCTACTCACTGGAGAGGGAGAAGTTCTCATTATGAGGGCTGGCAGAAGGCCCAATTGGTAGAAAGGAGATTAATTCTATTTTTAATTCCTCTCAACAAGTGAATTGACATTTTTATTTCTCAATCAAATCAGATTTTAGTGTTAAAAAAACCTAAGTTGGAAAGTGCTCCCTGGAATTTGGAGAACGTGAGCTCGAATCATTGTAACAAACAATTAATGCAAATTAGAACTTAATAGAAGTAAATTTACAGTTTTGGAAGCTATTTCACTAATTCAGTTTCCATTGTTTTCATCTTGTTAATTGATGGTCTTGATCAGCGGGAAAGAACAACAGGATGTCTAGGAGAATTGTGTGTCTACATCTGGAGAAAAATTGAAGGAAATTTGGATCTAAGCAAGCTTTATGTATTTTTAGGTCAACAAACACCCCTATGCATTATGTATCTCTAAAGATAGGTGACTGGAAGGCTGTAAAGATGTAGGGAGCCTCATCTTTTGCAGTTGGTGCTGATCTCCTATGGAATTGTAATTTCCTGCTATTTCTGACTTGAGCAATATACCTCATTTGTGACAAAAATTAAACTGTAATATCTGCAATGAAAGCATATTTACTGAGCAATTCACAGAATTACTGTCTGCTCAGTAAACTCGTTTGATTCCTTCTCACCTGTCCTTGCCTATGAGCTAATCTTCTGTTTTTCTGCCGCTTCTGAGTTTAGAAACCTAAGACCTCAAAGCGTTGTCATCAATGAAAGCTCGCAGGTTACGTGTTATGGTCCTTTGCAAATCCTAATGGGGAGAAACTCTAGCCTCTGTGGTAAGTGAAAATCTGTCCCCAAACGCTTCTGTAGTCTGGCTGGCATTTTAAAGAGAAGGTTAATTTTCTTAGACAAACAGGATAGTGCCTGAAAGCAACTAAATGCTGTTACACTCTCATTTCCCAAAAATGTCAGTGGTAGTTTTTCCCAGTGTCTTGTCACTGTTCAGCCCTGGGTAGACACACAGCAAAGTGGACATGCAAAACACATGGTAATCAAGAGAAAAGCTTTCCAAGGGCTGGTAACCACATGAAAGCTTCCTGTATATGTTTTTGTGCTCTGTGACTTTTTAGCAGAAACACATGTAAACTGTCCAGTCTGAAATCATTGCCTGCTCTAAAGGTAAAGTGAATGGAAACTACTCCGTTCTGTTCTGAGAAGAGATGCTGATCATGATATTCACTGCAGGTGCAGAGTCTGTGCACTGCTGCATAATAACTGATTTTAGACACTGATGGGAAAGTGCATCCTTGCAAAAGATTCCCAGGACTGTAGATTTTATACCAGGAGGTGAGGTTGGGTTGGGTGTTGTGTGTGTTTTTTCAAGCATGCCTAAACTGCGTACATGAGTTATGGTCTACAGATTTTATTAGTCTGTATGTGTTTTGGATTCTTTTATGTTCCTTTACCTCCTCGCCAAAATCATACTTTTGTTCTTTTTATGTGGAGTCTGGATCTTTGGACTTGCAACAATGTTCGGAACTGTTGTTGTTGTTGTTTTGGATAATAGAGTGAAGCTGGCATGAGATTGGTGGTGAACAGCTCCATCCTGAGCCACAAGCAGAATCATAGGAAGAGTTATTATTTAGTACAAAATACAGTGTTAGGAAAAGAAAAGTCATTTTACACCAAAATCTGAAGTTCTTTGTTCTGTAGCTGTCACAACAGGATGCTTTAGATGTAGTTAGAAATTTTTCACGTTACATGAAATGGAATTTTAGTGAGTTCAACGGGATTTTAAGGAGACGTGTCAGAGCCTTGCGTTTTCCAACTAAAAGTGGTTTTATGGAAAGCCATCTGTCCAAGGAACCCAAGCAAAGGCAGTAATTAAGCCCCATTTTTTAATTTGGTAAGTTGTACAGTAAGTTACCAGCTCAGAAGACAGAGCAGTACTTTGTGGACTCTGTGATTTCAGCAGCAGCCTTGACAATCTAGCTGCATCTACAAGCCTGAAAGAAGGAAACAGAGGATGGCAGAGCCCCCATAATAGCTTACTCCTATCTCCAAGCAGCATGCAACTCCATCGCTATACTTTCTCCTTTTGGCCATCGGTGAAAGAGGTCGTAGGGGAAAATCCTCCATTAACTCTAGCTCCCCACATACGGTAAAGAAGTCAGATTAAAAATGAGTAAAACCTTTGGGCAATTCTCTGCAAGGCAGGCAGGGACAAGCAGTGCAGGCCAAGCCACTGTTCCCACTGCAAAGAAAACAAAAACACAGATGCTGAACATACTGAAGCCATGCAGATCAGCCCTGTGTGCAGTACCCACTCTTTACAATAAGAAAAAAAACCATGACTCTTGTTATTTGGCTATTGTTTGCTTGAGGCATGTTTTATTCCAGCTCAGCTCCAAGCAGAGTTAGGACAGATCCCACCGCACAAGTTCTCTGTGATGAGAGAAACATGTAATCTCTGGGCCCTAGAGAAGAAATTATACTGGGAAGGCACCTCCAGCGTGAAGGCTGATGCTGGCCACCTGAGCAAACACCCGGCCTAGCGAGCATAAAAAGCAAGCAGAGTGGATCTACGCAATGGCTGTACGCAGGAGTGATTCTGTACAGGTTTCTCACCATGACCCTGCCTAGCGACACGCTGTTTTCTGTACACAGCCCTAAGACACAGAGCAAGCAGGTTAAAAGAGAGCAAATGCCACTTTGTTCCCCAGCAAAAGGGGAGAGCTGTCCCCTCGTTGCGGTTTGTGTCTTGGATTCTAAGCACTGGTGGCTAATGTGCTCAGTTCTAAGCACTGCTGGCTTATGTTCCCAGTTTTCTCCTGGGCTGGTTGTGAACGTCATGATGTTGTACATGGGAATGTGTGTGTTTCAGGGGTGCAAGGGAATGATGTGACATAGGATATCCAAGTCATTTGGAGCTTATTGTGGAGGATTCTGCTGACTTGGTTGTGTGGCTGAATCCAGTGAGAGAAGAAAGGTTTCTCTGGAATTATGGCTTCTGGGGGGATAGGAACAACACCTTCTAGCCAGAGACTGCAGATCTAGTCGTAGCAGAGTTGGAGACATGCTGCTGGGAGCAAAGCTAGTGTCACTAACCCTAAGACTGGGTGTCAGGAGCCCTGCCAGAGCAGAATACACAGAAGCTCGAATGAAACAGGCAAACAGATGGTGCTGAGAGCTGGTGTGAACCAGCTGAGGTGAAGCTGCAGGGAGGTATTTGCCAAATGACAGCAACGAGAGCTTGATGTAGGAGTCGCAGCAATGGAGATGGCTTTTGTAAGTAAATTCTGGAAAGCCTGAGATCCAGGCAACTAATAAATGCAAGTGTGGGATTTGCCTTCACGTGCTGAACAGATTTTGCTAATATCACTTTGTTATGCAAATATGTAATTATTTAATTTCCCCCAGAAGGCATATTTGTGGTTTCCTCTTCCCCAGGACTTCCGAATGCTTGTGTGGAGGGAGCAAATAACTGAAATTACTAGATATGCATGTTAAACGGGCAAGCTCTGAAAAAAGTTGAAACCTGGAGGTTTTAAATAGTGCTTTTGAAAGGGACTGATGGAGAGTGGTGAGGCAGACCCTGACAATGGCACAGGAGTTATGCATCATTTAAACAAACTGAATTGAGATTGAAGTCTACTGCACTCCCTGGGGTTAAGGAATAAAAAGGCTTGGTTTCCTACCAAACTGTAGGTTTGGCGGTAGTGGCGGCTTGCAGTGGAACTGCATTAGTAAGGAGGGCGAGAGCAGGATGTGCAGACCAGACTGGAGCTTCACTGACTGTAGCTTGGGATGCTGCTGCTTGTGGATAACTTGTCCTCACTGATGAAGGTGAGAGCAAATACGAAGCACTGCTGATCCTTTCCTATAATGCTGTGGTAGAATAAGTACAGTTGGGTGATCAGCTTGGAAAGTCTAGTCATGCCTAATTGTAAGGCAAGTGGCCTTTGTATTATGAAAGGGGAGAAAGATAATTATGCTGTCCTGTGTCTAGCCACAACTTCAGATAGTTTCAGTTTGAAACTATTCAGCTGGAGTTGGATCCCTGCTTCTAGAGCACAATTATTTGATCTTTTGCATTTTTCCTGTTTCTTAATAGAAGAGGAGAGCCAGGAAGAAATAAAAAATTTTAAAAATCAAAATCAGATTATCTGTAGCAGTCCAAACTGCATCTCAGCTTCACAGGTGGAAATCTGGAGCGACAACTAGATCAGATGGAGTTACACATCAGTGTGTACACAGAATTTGTCCCATGTGATGATGGTTGTTCTTTTTTTTCTGTCTAGGTGTTTTGTAGCTTTTTGTGTTCCTGCAGCTGTTTTGTGTAGAGACCTGTCCTCCAGACTGACGTAAGACCTGATTTGTACATTTGTACCAAATGATTTGTATGCTGTGCAGAAAGGCAGATGAGTTTATATATAGATATCCCAGAGAAGTGATTTAGGAAGCTGGACAGTGTTTTGAGATGTGGAGCCTGTCAGTATATCATACTGAAATGTTTGCCTCGTTTTTATAAACACGGGAAAGGTAGGTAAGCTTTTGTTCCATACTTGCTTTTGATGATTATGTCATTGAGCTGCTACGTTTGGCAAGCCAAGGCAGAAAAAAGGGGGAAGGGAGGAAAATAAGTAACGAACACCTCATTTAGTCATCTCCATTAAAAATGCAACATACACAGAGTGTTTCTGCACCAAGTTCAGACTTTATGTCATTCTGCACAAATCATTTTTACTGCTGTTGCATCAACATTAGGGCTCAACACATTCTTTAACCCTTCTTAGCCTTTCAAGTGATTTGTTTTGCCTTTATCAATAGAAGATAGAAAAAGCCATTCAGGTAGCACATGGCTGTCACCAGATGGAGCCCCATTCCAAGGATGAGTTCAGGTATTTCCTTCCCCTGAGTTTCTCCTTTGGCATTCTGTGGATCAGTTCTGCTGACAGTTGAAAGGCTGAGATGTTAAATTTAAGAACTGTTATTAATAGTTTTTCACTTCCTGGGTCAAAAGCTAACATAAGGAAAATCCCTATAGCATAAATCAGTGAAGTAATACTAGTTTACATAGCAAATAGCTATCTTCTTAAGAGTCTGCCAGTCTTTTAGGCATGACTATTATGGTGAATCTTGGCTGTGCATTTAACATTGAAATGAGTGAAGCATGGCAGTTTGTGTCTGCCAAAGATTTAGCCAAAGAAAAGATGTGATTTGACTGCATATTGATACGAAGTAAATGCAAGCTTTTGACTTGTATCTGGCAGATGCTGAGAGGCATGTCAGCCTCGTGAGCAGCCGTCTGCTTATTGCTGGTCTCCAACAGAAGATAGCCTATTCATGTCAACTCCCGGAGCCTTATCGTTTGATGTCATCCTGATGTTAATGTCCTAATTTGCATAAGGGGATTTTGTCATGGAGCATGGCAAAACCTTGGCTAAAGTTGAGGTATATGTCATCCACCCTTCTCCCTCATTTGTAAGTCCAATTGATTTATCACAAAGCCATTGAGTAGGTCAGACGTGACTTGCCCTTGGCAAATCCCTGCTGATTGGTTCCAGTCACTTTCTTCTCACTTACCTGCCCAGAAATGTGTCTGGAGGCTCAGTCCCAGAAACTGAAATGAGACTATCTGATATTCTACTCTCAGTACACCTGCTCTTGACCACAGTAACTCTGAGGATCTGGTGGAGGAGACTTTTTTCCCCCTGTGCCCTCACAGTACCTCGTCTTTCCTGTAGGAGGGCACAGGTAGGGAGCTGTTTTACACCAATAGGTGATGGTGGTTAATTTCTGATACTCTGTGATCTGTTGCACAGACTGAAGTTCATATTGGGTGAAAAAAAAAGTCTGGATTTCTCATTAGTCTGGGAAGGGATTCAGATATTTGAGAGTGACAGAGCACTGGAACAGGCTGCCCAGGAAGGCTGTAGAGTCTCCTTCCTTGGAGGTCTTCAGGACCCGCCTGGGCACATTCCTATGTGACCTGATCTAGGTGGACCTGCTTCTTCAGGGCAGTTGGACTAGATGATATCTTAAGGTCCTTTCCAACTCCTACCATTCTATGATATGACCTTTAATTTGGCCACTTTAGTAGAAAAGGTTAAAATTTTAGAGCAGCACCATGACCATCCTATTTCTTCCTTGTTTCCCAAGCAGAGCTAACGGAGTCTCTTCCAAGGAACTCATCATTTGTTTTTTGAAAGTATATTGTCCTCATGAAACTTCACCAATCACTGCAACCGGGCTAGAGCACACCTATTCTTCACTTGGACCAGGGCACAGGCCACAAAGTATATTAAGAAGAGCTGCAGAGCTATGTTTCCATTCTGGAAGTAGTGCCAGTGTCAGAATATCTACTGACAAGCAAACCACAGATTCTTTCCACAGCCCTCATTGCCATTTGTAAAATGTTAAAGAAATTGAGATGAAAAGATGTCCATGGGGAATTTCAGATGGGGACATAGAATCCAAACTAACAAACCACAGTTTATTTCAACTAAAATATCTCATTTTAAATGAAACCGTTTTTTCACTTTGCCAAATCTCCTTGCCTCAGTGTTTTAATACATCCATATCTTAGCAATAAACATTGATAGAAAGAAAACAAACTATGGCTCACAGGACAGCAAAATGGCTTCTGCCAACTCCTCAAAGGCCATTAAGTGTGCATACCAGCAGTGATGAATATTCATCAATTGCTGAAAGAAGATTTTCTCTCCATGTTCAGCAGTTTCAGATACTGCTTTCAGATGCAGAGACTTCTGTTCATGTGCCAAGATGTGTATTTTGAAAACTGGGCACTGATCTGCAGAGCCTCTTTTACATGTATTCCCCTGGCTGCCCCTGAAGAGAAAGGCTACAGAATCATCCTGGGGTTTCACTCAGATCTAACTCAGAAACGTGGTTCCAACCTTTGAAGTTGAATGTCGCAGTGATACAACTTTAAGAGTGTCTTTGCAGTTGCGTGGACAGCAAACTGTCTGACCAAAAGCCTACTGGTAGGTGGCCTGAATAGGTATTTAGATCCTTCTCCCTGCCCTGATGGACACACAGCTACAAAAGAGTATTTTAAATCCAAGTGTCTTAATCTCCAGAAATATACAGCATTCATAATGGTGAGTGCTTGTGATGGTCTCTTTTTAGAATTCCCAAAGTACCTAAAGTGGTTGAGAAGAGCAGGTCTGCTGACTCCTGTTTTGGCCCATCATCCTGCACTTTTGCTGTACAAGTTCAGGGTAGCTTTGGAAAAAAAGCCTTCCTCCGCTTTAATAATGCCTTTATGTGCCCATAAAGCTGGTACTTCCTTGCATGTTTGCCATGTACTGGCTGTGTGAACTGATGGTCACAATAAGAAATTCACCCTGGTGAATTTTGAGCTGTGTAGTTTTAATTAAGCTTTTTTTTCCTGCCAAAACATGATTTGCTTGCAAGATCAGGACCAGCAAACTGCACATTTCACAGTCTCTCATTACACAGAATGGTGAGTGCTGAGGGTGTTGACGTAGACAGAGCAGCATCTCTGTCCAAGCTTACATCTGGAGCACACTTGCTGGGGGTGCATTGTCCTAACAGAAATAGTAATGCCCTCTCAGTTGATCATACAAAGACAGTTTCCAGTTGTGAGGCTGTCATGCCAGCAAAATAGTCGCAATAGCTGGGTTGATCAGGCACAGCAGAAACTTACAGAAAAGAGAAGTAATGAAGATTAAACCATCCCAAAAATATAGATAGTCCTTTCAATTCTGAGTAAGCTCTGGCTTGCATAGGATATTGCCAAAATGCTGCATGGTAAGCCTGATATTTATTATTAGTAGAATTATGGAGTAGTTTGAGCATGCATGAGGGAGCAGGATGGAATTAAAATCTATTTTAATTGGTTCTGGGTTCTTTTCCATCTCTATCTTACAGAGATTACGTAGGGCAACAGTGTAATGCACCTGTGTTTGGCAGTCTTGGTTGCATGGTCCTTTCACCTCAGCATTCAGTCTTTACCATGCAAGGTGAGCTAGGCAGCTTGGATGTTCATCACAGCGTATCTTTTTCCTGTTACATCACTGTCCCAGTCTGCTTGTGAATTACTTCTTTCAACTTCCTGTCCTGTCCCATAAACGCTATATGCAAACACATCATTGTAGGGTTGTAGAAGCAGCTGGAATCAGACCGTTATCTAAATAATAACCCATTGAATTTGATCTTTCAGATTCTTTTACCAAAGTCAAAAAGCAAAGTGTGCCTCCTGGTTGAAAATACTGCCTCTTACTGTAAGAGGAAGGAGTGGTTTTGATGGCACTCACTGACGCTTGCAGTTTAAAAGGTTCACTGTCAGAACTGTTGTTTTGAGGGTGAGCCTGTGGGTGCCTCTACCTCTGTGACATCTATAATGGAAGCAGCATGCCCGTCTGTCAAGGCCAGGAGCACAGCTTCACTATTTCACGTGCTACTGATACAGTTAAATATACAGTTTCAAGTGACCCTATTTCTTCTCTTGGCAATCAGCACAACTTTTCAGAAACCTATGGGGTTAAACTATAAAGTTTCTGGGACATGGTCAAAGTTTGGTTCTCTGAGCAATGCTGTACTTGCTAGTGATTTCTTCTTCCAGAGAAGAAATGGAAGAGAAATAATAGAGAAGTGCTATCTCAGAAGTCAGATCTGAGAGTTTGCCAGCAGTTATTTACTAATGAGGAGTAACTCTTTACATCATGTACTCGTTTGGTTTGGTTTGGTTTGTGCAGTCACAGCACTGCGGCATTTAAAAATTTCATGGCCAGTTTGAGCTGGGGATGTTTTAACTTTGGGAGCCACAGAACTGTGTGTACTGAACATTTCATCGTTTCCCAAGGACAATCCATATAGCAAGGGGTATTTGAAACCCAAAGTGTTCTGCAGCACACTCAGAAAACTCCAACAGCTGCCCAAAAGGGAAGATTCAGAGAAGGTGCCTCATGGCCCGAGAAGTCACTGTTTCCTTTCTGTCTCACACCAAGGGTATTCTTTCTTTCTCTCTCCTTACTGGCTGCAATAGCATTGTATAGGACTGCCTTTCTATTTTAGACACCTAACTTAAACAACCACAGTAAAATGGTGGGGCAAGGCTTTGGGAGCCAAATCATGAATTAGTTTACATAAACAGGGATTTTGGCTAATTTGTATAATATTTTAAATAAAAGCTCTGCGATGGGGTGCTTGAGCTTCCATGTTGAACTCTAGATAGTTCTTGTGTAATGCTTTTTGGATGAGGAGGTGGGTATTGCACAAGAGTGTTTTTAGGTAAGTGCTGCTTCTGAGTTTTTGGGGGATTTTTTTTTTTTACCAAAGTCCTGATTTACAGTGGTCCAATCTCAAGAGTCAGGCCATCATGTGGAAGATGTGTTGGATATGCAAAACATCGCATTCTGATGGCCAGTTGTTTGGTGCTGTGGGTTTAGAAAAGGATTAAGTTATGCTTATTTTATTCAAAGAGTTGTGGTGTGGTGCTGGCTTGGTTCTGCCGTGGATCCAAGTCAGAGCTTGCTGCTTGTGCTGAAGTTTTTTAGCGATCAGTTTCAACTATTTTGTTTTCTTCCTGCACAGATCTGCATTGGTTTTATTATTTATGTCCAAAACCTACTATTTGCATTAATACTGAAGTTGTGTTTGCACATATATGGATAATGTCTTTAGATGCACGTGGCAAATTCAGTGCCTCAAAACCATCTAAAAGAATTCAACGCTGCTGTGGGTTGTATTTGAGCACTCAAATATGGAAGCATATAAAAATCACTACTGTGCTTTTCAAAATCTTCTCTTTCCTTCCTACCTGCCAGGAGGAGGCACTTGCCTTTTTTACTTACAGGTGGGCTTAGTAAAACTGTGTCACAATATTTGTTACTGATCCCAAATTCGGTGGAATTCAAAAGACAAGTTAACTCTCCAATAAGTGACACATTTCAGTGTTGTATTTAGCACTTGATCACGGTACGTGTTTTGTAGCCTGTTAAAAATGTGAGTGCCCCATGATGGACATACTGTGTGCTAAGCTCCATATACTAATCTGCAAGTCAATTTTCTTATCTCCCTTGTTCAGGTAGAAACTATGTCCTTCTTGTGAGCCAATGTATTTATAAATGGTGAAATTGCAGCAAGGCTTCTCTTCTAGCTCCTGTGTTTGCCTCCACCAGCTGTATGAGGTAAGGCACTTTTTGTGTCACAAAGGGCAATGTTACGTATCCTGTGGGGTGTCTGATGCTGCCGTACTGGCAAGGGGAGTGTGGAATTTTTGCTCTTTGAGTGGTGAAAAGCAGCAAGGCAGGACACATGTGAAATGCTCTTAGCTGAAGAAGGAGCACCTTGCTGTGCTGCAGGATTTCCCTGTCTGATCCCATGCAGCTCACAGGGAGGTTATGTGCCTAAAAGGGCTTGTCCTCTTTTCACCTGAGCAGAGTGCACCTCCCTTCCCGAGGGCTCCAGGCTGCTGGGGACACCTGCTAGCCCTGGCTGGATTGCAAGGTGACAGGGGAAGACAGTTAGTGCCACTGAGTATGCCTGGCCCCTCGGGAGAGGTGGGCTAAACTCCAGTACGACTCAGTTGGCATCCCTTCCTCCTGTTCCAAGTCCAGCCAAGAGAAGACGACTCAGTGCGGTTTGACTTGCGATTTTTGGTTTATTGCAGTCATGTTATTTTACTGCCTTCGGACTAGGCTGGGTGGAGGTGGGAAGGGGAACGTCCCAGCACCCTGCCCTCAGGGACCCAGTCCGTGCCAGCGATTGAGTTCCCAGAGTCAGGTCTCGCTCTCCCTCTGCCCCAGCCCGCGTGTGCGCTTTCCTTGTTGGTGGTTTCCCCTTTGCTTTGCCTCTTGCTCGAAGTCGAGACCGAACGAGCAGGCGGCGCGATTGGCTGCTGATTACACGGATCAGCCCCGCGCGCCGGGACTCACACTCACTCGCACACGCGCGCGCACACCCCACGCAGACTGCACCGGCTGCGCCTGCACCGGGCGGAGCGCGGAACGAGCATCCAGCTGCGCGGAGAGCAACACCTCCACCTCTCGCCAAAAAACAACCTGCACACCGAGGGGAATAAACACCTTCGCTGCCAGCACTGGGAGGGACGGGCGTTTATACTGTGGCGCGTTCCTCGGCACCACTTTTTGTCTTTTTCCTTTTTTGTTGTTTTTTTTTCTTCCAAAAAGAGGACACCCCATCAGAGGTTTTAGCGCAGCCCCATCCACACCCGTCGCCGGCGGGGGTTGCAGCTGGCCGAAACAAACTTCGTTGGGGGTCCGAGTCTCGCCTGCCTGCCTGTCGGCCGGGACACCCAGGGCGTGGGGGGACCCGGGAGCCCGCCCGGCCGGCCTGGAGAGGCAGGATGGCGGCGTCGACGCGCTGGGTGCTGTGCCTGTGCCTGGGCTGGGGCTGCCTGTGCCTGGCGCCAGGGGACGTGCCGAAGGCTCGCTGGGCCGGGCTGCGGCGGCGACCTGCGCCGGGAGGAGCGCGGGGCGGCCGGCCGAGAGCTGCGGCAGGTGACTACGGCCTGGGGCAGCAGGAGGAGCGGCTGCGGCCGGAGGACAAGGTCTCGGAGCACATGCTGCGGCTCTACGATCAGTACAGCGGGGGCCGGGCGACGGCGCTGCCCCGGGACCCGCCGGGGCTGCCCCTCCGCCGGGGCAACACGGTGCGCGGCTTCCGCCCGCTGGCAGCAGGTGAGTCCCGGGCGCGGCGGGTCGGGCGGTTGGCGGGAGCTCACCGCGGTTCCCGGCTCCGCGGGCAACCCGCGGGACCTCCCGCTCCGCCCCGGCCCCGCGAGCTCGTGGCGAGGTGGGGGGGGGCAGTGGGCCNCGCCCGAGCCCTGGGGGCGCGGCGAAGGGCGGGCACGGCTGCCTCGGCCGCTCCAGAGCCGGCTGCGGGCGCGCTGCCGCCGGGCGCAGGGACGGGACGGGACGGGACGGGACGGGACGGGACGGGACGGGAAGGGCTCTCGGCTGGGAGACTTCAGCCGCTGCGCCGACTAAGCTGGCTATGGAAGCAGCGTTCGGTTGACGCTGTGCAGGCAAATAAGCTGTAGTTCTGCAAACGTGAAGGTACCGGGGGCCGTTCGTGCGCCTGTGAATAGTCCAGCGCCACAGCCATCTATCTCATCGAGTCGTACATCTGTTGTAGTGCGCAGGGACCTTGAGACAAGGAAGATGAGACGAGGACAGCATCGGTCACGCGGTTTAGAATATATTTGCGTTGTCTCCCGCGTTTTAATTGCCGATTTATGTCTTCAGCTCTGTAAGTGGCGTCTCGGCCATATGATATCCGAGTACCATATGAGGGAAGCAGAGGATTTAACATGTCCTCTCTGGAGTCTCCTTTTATCGGTGTTTTGCATGTGTAGCTTCTGTTGAAAGCAAGGGCAGATTTGCATGCGATATAGTAGTGACGTGGCTTGACGATCCTTTAGACTATCTACAGAGTACTCATTTTTCAACGTGGGTGAGACTGCTGGCAGTTTAGAGGCGGAGGCAAATGAGTTTAGTTGGAAGCATAATTTCTGCATGGTAAATGCTACATCTCAGCATCTTTGGCTGTGTCGCTTAGATCTCCCTGTGATTACGGACTGGCATGCTCAGGTAGATTTATGAAAAAACAACATCCCGAAAGAACTGTGTGTCCTAACACAAAGGGAAGATGGCATTGCCTTGCCTCTGCATCCACAGACTCCGCTATTCTGCCTTCTGTGCATTTGACCTCTGCAAGGGCTAAATAGAAATGCCAGAACCCAAACATTATCTTTGCTGGGATATACTTCCCAGATTCACCACATCCCAAAAACTTGCTGTATGTACAATAACTGTCAGGCCATATGTAGCAGCCTGGTTTGCCAGTCCCTGATTCTTCATTGACCTAACCCAGTGGCTTTTTCATAGATAAGCATGTGTCAGTTATCTGGGAGTTTCAGTGACCTGCACTGATTCTTTCCCTGACACAAAACTAAGAGCCGGGTGCTAGACTCTCATTAGGTTTTGTTGTGAGTTGTTACTTCCGAAGCTTCAGTGGCAACAATGTCTATTATAGCATAACTCTGCACAGAGATCAAATGCAGTGAATAAATAAATGGCTGTGATGTCTTAGGGTTCAGCACTGCAAATGCTCTCCATCCTATATTTAATTATTTCTGTCTATAAGAGAGGCTTTAGAAACTAGAGGTGTAAATACCCTGGTTTTGGAGGATGGAGAGCTGGGACTCCGCAGATGCTGCTCCTACAGAGGAACCCTCCTTTCTTCCTAATGTGATTGGTTTTTTTGCAATATAAATCTAATAGACTTATTGTTCTGAAACAAGCAGTTCCCTCACTGAAGATGGGGAAGGTGTGAGCCAAAAAAAAAAAAAAAAAACCCAGTGAGGCAGAAGAGGGTATAATCCCAGCAAAGTGGTATTTGCTGCTTTAAGCATATATCCAGTTATTGTTCTAGACCTAGAAGGCCTTGGGTTGAAATCTCATCTCTGTGGTCTTTCCAATTATATTTATACTCTCCCTTGACATTGGGTGGCAGCAGTCCTATAAACTCACTATTCATTAATGCCTTTGCTCCTTTTCCAATACTTTCATGGTTCAAGTGCCAAAGCAATACACTGAAAGTGGTTCTAAGTGGTTTTTTTTTTTTGACACTTTTTATAAGTGTTTATGCAAAATACTTAATCAGTTAGCCGTTGTCTTTATCTCACCATAAGCAGCAGCAGCAGCAGCTCGTTTTGCATGGCTATGGATGTCAGAAAAGCGCATTTCCAGAAAATCACTAGATCAAATGTTCCTCGGGGCAGTGGGGGGCATGAAAAGGCTTTTTCTGGTTTCAGACTTCTTCCTTGTGCCTAACTGCCTGTCCAGCCTGTGATGGAAACAGCACATACACAGTATTTCCTTTTCAAGTAGTTTCTTTCTGCATCCTCTGCTTGTGACTGTTGCACTTTTCGGATGCAAATTTCAGTCTCCAGCAGGCTTCTCCTTTTCCTTAATGTGGCTACATTAGTTAAATTAATAAATGATGTTGCTTTTACTCTTTCAGCACATTTTACCACCTCCTCTGCCAGCACCTTTAGGAGCAGCTTTTTGTCTGTGGTGAACAGAACTTCCCTAAGAATTTGCCCCTTTCTCCTATATCCACAGCAAGATGCCATGAAGGAGATCTTTAATGATTTAATTTGCAGTTTAACCACACATTTTTCAATTTAATCATAGATTTTTCAGAAGAGAAACTGTGTCTTTTCCAAAACGCAACTCTTGAATGCATCTGCGAAACCTTTCTGTCCTCGCTTTTTCCCTGGAGGGCTTCTGGCTCTTCTGCAGGATATGGGAAAAGCCTTTTCCAGCTCTCCCAGGTAACTCACCAGACAAATTTTTGAGACCCTGTAAGCTAAGAGTATTGTGTGGTGAGTGCAAGCACTGGTAACATTTGTTGAAACTTGCTCTGTTTCTAGTCTAAGAAAAGTGATGTTGCATAGGGTAGCTGCAGTTTTGCAATAGACAGACAACAAGAAAGAACTGAGACATAATTAATTAAGCATCCTAATAACTTACAAATGCGAGTTTCTCTTTTCATGGCTCAGTCCTCTCCAAGGGGATAGGACAAGGTGCCCTGCATGGGCACCTCTGAAGTTGCTGTCTTACGCTGTCCTGAAATCTCTCACGTGCCAGATTTCTCAACTAAGCTGGATTATTAGTGGTTTGTTGTTTGGGATGGGGTTTTGACCTTGATTTTTTGATGAATAATCATGTAATCTTCTATTCAGGCAAATTTGTTTTCCATTAATTTAATGGAAAATTAAATGCTATATTATCTCAAAACGTAATTGTTCCACTTGAGTCACTGAAAAAGGAACTTCTGCTGCCTGTGACAAAGCTGAAAGAAACCCCAGGCCTCAAATCTATTTCAAGTGAGGTAAGGATGTACTTCATTCATAGTGTTATCTAGTTACATTCCAGCACTGTTCTGTCTCATTGACTTAACTGTTCTAGTTTATTTCTATGTATTTGAGTGAATGGATGTTTGGAATGTGATTTCTGTGGCAGCTGTGTCGTTTCTGTGGGACGTTTCTGGGATGATGTTTGTAACCTGTGTCTTGCTTAGGCAGGGTCTCACAGTGAGCTCTGCTTCAGTAAAAATGCTAAGACAGAGCCTTTTCTGGTTCTTCTTCTGTGTGTACCACAACAGTGAGTGCTTTTCCATCCCATATGACTCTAAAAGGACAGTTAGGAGGAAGGTCAGATGACATGTGAGTTAGAGTCAAGCACTTTGACAATTCTCTTTGACTACAGTGGGGTCTGTGCATCAGTTTGTGCACACAACCATTCTTTTCTCCTGCGAGTTAGTGAAACTGCTGAATGTCCAGACCTCCAGCTGATATAAATCTGCTTACCTTCAGTGCTTCCTATAAAGGTGTGCTGATCTGCAACTTCCGAAGCTCAGGATCTGGAGGAAAGATACATCACAGAATAAGTAAAAGAGAGGGAAAAGATAAAAGCCTCAAATATAAGACTTTCAGTTTGCTTTTGAAAGCATTTTTAATCATGGCATCACAAAAAGAATGTGTTTTGCAAATGAGTCACTTTAGAAACTC
Organism: Urocolius indicus; assembly: GCA_013401255.1. Classification (NCBI taxonomy): domain Eukaryota; kingdom Metazoa; phylum Chordata; class Aves; order Coliiformes; family Coliidae; genus Urocolius; species Urocolius indicus. Next base: position 398,652 of record WBNH01007554.1, read on the forward strand.
GACTTTAATTGGAGAGTCCGTCTAATGATGTTATAGTAAAGCTTCACAGTCAGAAATTACTTTAAACTCTTTTTTATTGACTGAATTTCAAGCAATTTTAGGTATTACACCTGCCTCTAGGCCAATTCTTGTGGTTTAAGAACTATGTTCTCCTCCTTTCCAAAACGCCTTTCTTTCCTTTGTTGTGGTATGAAATGCCCACGCAAACAGGGGAAACCAAGTACTACATGGGGAAACCAGCTAGTCACCAGCCCCCATCAGCCTGCAAAAACCAGTATGGGCCATTCTGGCCTCTTTGAGCTCTGGTAGCATGAAGGGTCTTTTGTAACGAAACTTTGGGCAGGAGATAGAAAGAGTATGTGTGATGGTTTGGGTTTGGCTTTTTTTAAATTTTGTTTTGCTGTACCTCTAGAAATAAAATGCAAGCAGCAGCGTCCTGGTAGTTTTTAGGCAGAAGGAACTTGAAAGCCATTAAGTTACGATTCGGGCAGGCTGAGCCCAACTCTGTAAACCTCTAAGTGGGATCTGTAGGATCAGCCTCTCGGGACCAGACCCAGAATTTGAATTTTCTGGCTTCTGTTACCACCCATCTCAGTGTCCTGTCATGCAGATGGATGATCTGCCCTCATAGTCCCCAGTCAGTCACAGTTCCTAAAGAATGTCACTTCGTGTGTGAAGAGTTCCAGCCTCAAAGGGACAGAATGTATACAGTTTGGTTTTTATGGAGCTGAGAAAAGTGAAAATAATCACAGCCATCAGGAGAAGCAGAGGCTTGTCGTGTTCCCCTTCCTGGATTTACATACTTCATTGATGCAGCCTTACTTAGCTTATGCTAGCTTTGAGTTCAATATTGTGTCTAGTTTTCAAACCTGCTGTGATCTTTCTGCTTAAAGTATGTAGAAGCAAGATCATTAGCCCACTGTGCATTCTTGGAGGTTTTATACCATAAAATACACTTCTAAGTTAAATCCTGAGTGTGTGCCATTCCCGTTTCTTGAAGTTCTTTAAGTAGCAGATAGCTTTAATCAGAGAGGTGGACTTTTAATGGTTTTTAGTATCAGGTTACTACTAGTGGCTATGGTCTTAGCTGCTTTGCTAAAAAAAAAAAAATAATAAAATCTCCTTGGCACTTACAAAGGAGAGAACTGGATCCTATATTTTTCCTTTGCAAAAAGCTCAAATTAGTAAGGGGGAAACAGCAATCCAATGAGAGCAAAAGTGGGAGAAAAGAAGACATCTGGCTTCCAAATTTGTGTTCCTGTCCTGGAACTTGTTTCCATTTCTAGCCCTGAGTGAACTCCTGTAGCTGGACTTTGAACCCATGAAAACAAAATTTTACAGTAGAGACGCTGATACATTCTTAACTGTGTGCTGGCATGAGGGCACCACTTCAACATCTCATTTAAATGATGGCTAATGACGGCTATGTAACTTAATAGGCCTCATTATTGCATCCTTTTTCACCCATGACATAGATTTGGCAGTCCATAAAAACGTCAGTGCATCCTCTATAAAGGTAAACACACCACATGTTAGCGGACTTGTTCCAGCTTATTGATGCCTGGAAACACCCCTTGTAACGTGGCTGTGTTCATGCTGGTGATGTCAGTCTCCACAGGCCTACTGGTTTTTCTTAAAATGCCTGTTTCTGGCATTTGAAAGGTAAGCCATATAGCTGTGGGTTATTACAGGAAGGTGAGGAAGCATGGGCCAGATTTGGCAGGTACAAGAATTTGTTCTGTAGTGTTGTGAATTGTGTTGCTTTCTGGTCTAAGCTATCCATAAATAAGCTGGTATCTTTGATAGCTCAATGAGCGATGGCACACCCTGAATTGGCATTTAGGTGACAAGCACCTGGGTGACAGAGTGAGGCTTTTCTGCTTTAGATCTGGAGAGACTTTCCCTCCCCTCTCCCACCACCACGGAGAGCTCTGTTGTCACTTGTGCTGTGATGTGGGCAGTGCAAGCTTTGCTGTTGAGGTACTGGGGTCTGAGTTTCTCCCCAGTAAAGAAAGAGCACGCAGATGAATAATGACTTGTGTATGGGCTGATATGACACCAATAAATCTGTAGCTTATCCAGTTAACTGCATGTAGCTTCCTGATTATATCTTACGTGGAGACAAACCATGAGGTATTCTCCTTGTCAAGTACCTTTCTGCTCAGCTTTCAGCTACTGCTCCAAAGCTTCTCGCTGTAGAAACACGCAGTACCACCAGTGCAGTGGTGCTATGCCTTACCTCTTGCAGTTCAAAAGAGCTCTGTCACGCAGAGCTTGGTCATGAGAATTATTTATCAGGCTGGCAGTAGTGAGCCCTTGAAGGGGAATAGAGCTAGATGGCCATTAAACTCTGGCCTCAGAGTATCTGGGCTATCTGGAAGGTAGCAGCACATATACTCTGTTGCAAGTATTTTTTCCTTTGCTTATTTCTTCTTAAATCTTACCTCCTTTCAGGCTTTGTTGCTGAGAAGTCTTCTGTGCTTCCTATTTTGTACTACAGAATAGCAAAGCTGAGTTAGCAGAGCTCACTTGAAGTAAGAAAGAACTAAGAGACAGCTCAAGCAGTGGCATTTGGATATAAATCTGCTTGCGGAGCTGGGAAGGTTTATCAAGTGAGCTCAAATAATACTGAGTTGCCACCAAATTACATTGTATACTGCTGCAAATGTGCATGAGGCTTACTAAGTACAGCTGCTCAGAGATAGCAGGCACAATCTTGCCAGGCAGTAAGGTGGTAGACTCAAGTGAGTTTGCTGCAGCAACTGCCTGCAATGCACAGACACTCAGGATTCCAAGAACTTCCTGCCACTGCTGTATCCTAAGATCCAGCCTGGACAAAGGGGCACCTTCTGTCCAGAATCCCTCTGTAGAGTCATAGTTCAGCATCAGGTCTTTGTCTATATCTTCTGCTGACAATTTCTCGTCTGGGCAACTAGCACAAAGAAAGCTGTTGCAAAGCAGCTGTTTCGATCTGTTTTGTTTGAAACTGAAAAGACAAGAAAAAAGCTGTTTTGACAGGTCACAGGCTTCTGGGCCTGTATTCTACTTTTTCATCTGTAAAGTTGACATTATTCTTCTGGATGCATAGAGAGCTTTGTTCCATGGATATCTTGGTGTCTTTGAGACTTTAAAGGTCTTGTAAGAGAGGGCAGACTGGCCAGAGGCCTCCGCTGGGCGTAGTTTGCCTCTTTCCACTACTGGCTGCTGAACAAGCTCTGATGGGTTTCAGATTGTGGTTTGGCCCTTTTCTCCCGTCCATTTAACATGGAGCTATCGATGATGACAACCTAGGAAACAGCATTTACTGAATACAGGCAAGGTACTAGAATTAAAGCCCTACTTGGGTTTTTGTTTGAGGTTCTTTGGAATTAGTGAGGGCAGAAATGGCTCAATCAAACTGTTTGTATAAGGGGAGCTGTCAGTGTAAGTCACCGTAACGACTAAAGCCTCAGCTCACATCAGTAGGTAAAATGATGCTCCTGACTTTGGCTGTAGTTTTAAACTATGTTATTGTGGGGACAGATTTTCAGCAGTTTCTGTTCTCTAAGTTCGAGTCTTATTTAAGTGAAATGAAATTTTTCTGAGGAAAAGGTGCACTTGTAGATATTTTAAAGCTGAATCTTCCTTGGTGTGCCTGTAATTTTTGAGGGGTAATGACTAGCCTGGGGAATGCACGTTTCAATGCATCTCACCTCGAGAGCCAGGTTTGACTGGCAAACGGGGACGTGTTTGATGCAGACAGAAACACAGGTGTCACAGGTGAGTTTTTCTGAGCTGGAAGGCAGCAGAGCCGTAGACAGCTGTGCTGGGCAGCAGTGACGGGGCTGGAGAAGATCGCAAAGGACGATCCCAAACCTCTCGAGGGCGGTGTGAGCTCGCGGCCCTTCGCCGGGAGACGAGCGCTCCCTGCTGCCGGCCTGCGAGCGAGAATCCCTGAGTTTAGCTTTTACAAGACACCGTTTCTCCTGAGACTGCTTCACGCCACTCAGGGTTCCTTTACCAACACAAGCGGCTTGCTTTGCCTTCCGCTACAACGTGCCAGTTTAGAACAGGCGGCATTTGTTAAGTGGAATTCTTACTAAAAAGTGTAAATCGAAAGTTGTCGTTCAACATACAGCAGCGATCCAGGTAATAACTTCTTTAACATCCACTCATGACGCATCACAAGTTCTGATTCCTAAGGCTGATGTACTTAGGGCTCTGCCAAATTACATATTAACCCTATGATATTAGTGACTGCAAACCCAGCAGAGGTCAGGTCCTTGCGTGTGCTTAGCACAAATGTAATAAGCAGCTGTTTCGAGCTTGAGGAATTAAGAGTAGGATTGAATTCAAAGAAAATCTAGTTCCAAGGCATAAGTAATAGCTAGAATGGGTGGGTTTGGTACATTAGTTTTCAGCTGTTGGGAACTTACCCATGTGATCCACAACCAAGTTGGGCTGAATGTGTAAACGAGGATGTCTTCCATGAATGATTTGACCTTTTTTTCCCCTGTTACACTGGGGAAAGTTCAAGTTGGTTTTGCCCTAAGTTCATGCAGCAGTGCATGTGATAGGTTGGGCAGCAGGATTCTGTCTTTCTACTGAGGCTGATTTGTATTTTTTTAATGTAAAAACATAAAGCTGTCAAAATCTTTGAGAGATCAGTACTACAAATGATGGATTTGCCTGCTTGGGCAGGGGACTATGGTGTTCTGCAGGTGGAAGCAGGGAGACTATTGTTTCCTAGTCTTTGGACATCTCTATGCTTGTCATTGCTTAGAAGTAAAATAACACTAAATTGATTTTAAAAGAGCAAAACTCTTGCAAAATTCTGTGAACTGTAACTTCTCTGCAGCCTCCAGAGAGGATTTTGACATGCCATGGTGTCAAAGAAAACTTAAACTCTGTGTTTCTTTGTTTTCATAACGTGCTGGGTTGTTTCCAGCCCTTTGGGGGTGCTGCAGAACATACCTTTGCTTTACTATATTTGACTTGTCCTTACAGCCTGGTTTTATAGCTCTCAGTAGCACCTTAACTTTTGGATCTGTATTTCTCTTGCTGTGAAGGACAGATGTAGCTGCAGTCCAAGCAGGAAATTTCAAAACAAAAATTAAACCTTACCTAAACCTTTCTATTGCACCCAACAGGGGACTGAAGTAGTCAGCCATCTGTTTTCACAGATCAGCCTGTGTAGGAGTGCACCTTTGGGTTTGTGCAAGATACCTGTGGTTTGGTTGATTTCTCTAATTTCACAGCTGCAGAAACCCCACTATCCCCTGTGTCCGCCCTAATCGATACAGTAACATCCTAACCATGAAAAAGGATTGTCCATAACTTGTTTCCCTCTGCACAGAGGCAAGTGGGGGCATTTTGCCACCACCGTCGTGCCCCTCCAGCCNTTTTGGTTGTTAGGGTTGCTCTAGTTCTGTCCACCTGTCTTCAGCTATACTAGTAAATACTTTCTAACTCTGACTGGCGTGAAAATTGATGAAATGCCCAGGGTGGAATGAGTAAGTTTACCCAGTATAATTGAAACAATCCTGGGCCTGATTATTCTAGAGGGAAACCTGGGTTGTGACTGGTGTCTGACTTTGCCAAAAGGCTGTCAGACTAGCTTGTGCGTCTTTAGCTCATTATAAATGATGAGTCATCTCTTTCTCTAGAGCTGACATCCAGACCTTAAAAATGATTAAACAGGGATTCTAGCCTGGTGTTTCTTCTCCCCCCACCTTTAGAGGTGAGCCACATGGCTGCTCTGGGTGCAAGGCTGCTGTCAATAACTAGGTATTTCCTTCTGTGCCCAACTCTAACCTTGCTGTTGTGAAGAGCTCTGAGACAGGTAACACTTTCTATATTTGCTTACCTGTTTTGCATAGTGATGTACACAGATCCCTCTTTAATAGATTCTGGCTATTGGAAGCTCAGAGTAAGTGACACCCAGGCCCTAAAATCCCTGTCTTGTAGGTGAGGCCTGATTCACAGTGGAGCTGAGTGGAAAGGGTTTGAGTTTTTTCACATTGACTACCTCATTAATTGGGGCACAGAAGGACAATTGCTCAGTCAGGACGAGGCAGCTGTAGTCACTGAAGCACTTTTTGAGATGGAAAGGATTGGAAGTGTTACAGAAAGAGGAAGACAAAAGAGCAAACCTTACTATGTTGTCACTCAAATGTCTGGATGATCAATAAAGTCTCTTTAGCACATCTATTATGAGCTGTGTTCCCATGTCCTAGTTTGTTTCCTGAAGCCAGAGCAGAGTAGGAAATGTGTGTTTCTGGATCGAGGTAGGTATTACAAGGAAAACAGATGGAAAGTGTGTGATTTATGGTCACTGGTTTACCAGGTTGGATTTCTGAACAGTGGCCTCATTCTATCCCACAGCATGTCATGAAAAATTCCCATGACCTTAATGTATAGCCTAGAAAGCAAGATGCTTGGTCCTTTCTCTATGACATTTCGAACTGCCTGTATTCTTATCTAGGTATTTTCTTCTTTTAGGGAGCCCTGAAAGCCAGGAGTTGTACATTTTTAACTTGACGTCACTCACCGAGTCTGAAAACGTCTTGTCAGCTTCAGTGTATTATTATATTGGTGATTTGCTGCATGCGAAACGGAACTGTTCCCAGTCCAGAGACTGTTCTCACCTTGGGCACAGGAAACCTGAAATTCAGATACATCTCTCAGTGTGTATCTTTCCTTCTATTGGGAACCAGACTCGGAGTCTGGGACATTTCCTAAAAAATGTCTCTACTGCTTACCAAGATGTCCTTTCCTGGCAGTGGGAGGATATCACTCAGCTCTTGCATGAAGCAAAACAAAACAACGAGCTTCTGATCAGTGTCAAAATGGATCTGATCAGCCATCACCCCTGGAAAAGAGCACCTTCTCGCTATGAACCCTACATTCTGATTTATGCCAACGATTCTGCTATTTCAGAGCCAGAGAGTGTTGTCACTAGTTTGCGAGGGCACCATCACCCTCTGGCAAGGGTCTTTCCCAGGCCAAAAGACCACATGAGGAGCAGCCTCGGGAAGCGGCGGCGAAAACGCTCCACAAACGTCCTGTTGCCATTGCAGAATAATGAGCTCCCGGGAGCCGAGTACCGGTACCATGAGGATGAGAGGTGGGAGGATGGAAAACCCTACAAAACCTTCCAGCCACAGTTAGCAGAGAGGGCAAAGAGTAAGAAAAAGCAGAGGAAGAATCATCACCAGAAGAGCCAGACTCTCCAGTTTGATGAGCAAACGCTGAAGAAGGCGAGGAGGAAGCAGTGGAACGAGCCGAGGTATTGCGCCCGGCGCTATCTTAAGGTGGATTTTGCAGACATTGGCTGGAGCGAGTGGATTATTTCCCCTAAATCCTTCGATGCCTATTACTGCTCAGGGGAATGCCAGTTCCCAATTCCAAAGGTACAGTCTTTATTGATTCTTCTGCACTGTCTGTTAATGTAAACCATGTATTCTCTTCCCTGCATCAGTAAAAGGCAGATGGTCACCTGTTACGTGTTTGGATCTAGTAAATGAGAGATATCTTTGTCTTGTGCTGCAAGGAGTACTGGTTAGAACAGGTGATAAAGACAGGCTTGTAAAGGTAATTTAAAAATATTACATGATGGTAGTTTTTTGTCCAGAACCCAAAATGCCATAACACATTTCCTGAATAGTGCTTATGACTTGTGAACTTGTTATTAATCTGTTTAATAAACACAATACAAGCTAGATCTAGGAAATTGCTGCTTAGACAGTAGTCATTACACCTCAAAGGAGCCTTTGCTGCCAGACCCAGGCTGGAGTCAGTCAGCATAGTGTGCTCTAGGAAAAATGTGTGCCTCATGAGGCCTGGCTGTCATGAGAGAGAGACTGTGGAGCTGTAGCAGAGGGTCAGGATGCTCTCAGAGTAAGCAAAATAATCAAATGAGTCACATTTATGAGAGACCAAGTAGATCCAAAAGCAGTGGAACGTGGCCAACTAACTTGGGAAACATCCTCTGGCTTTTATGAGATAGTTGCATGTGAGTAGCAAGAAAGGCTGACATGCCTCTAGCCCTATGACTTAGGTGGATGAACTCAGTTTCTTAAAATTGAGTGCCCAGTGTCATTATTAGCAGGGTGGAGACCTTCCCCCCTGCTTCTCTGAGTCTACAGAAACCTGAGGGGAGGATGCAGTGTTCTAGGCTGGCCTAAAATCAGGGGTATGCACAAATAGTAGCTATGCAAAATGTCAGTCAAGGCAGGGCTTGTGGCCTCACTGTAACCTCACATTTAAGAGCTGCACATTCCTGCCACACCAGAACCTTGTTGTTTAGTTCTGGCATTTCAGTGGCTTAAGGACCCAAGGGACTCACCCTTTGAAAATGACAAATGGAGAACAGTACCAAAGGGAATGGAGTCTCCAGAAAGCAAGCTGAGGAAGGCAGGAGTCTCTTTGAAGGAGGAAATTACTTACCTGACTACCTCCAACTGCAATGGCAGGCTTTCAGGTTTCAGATCAAAGGGAGAAATAAAAGAGAGCAGGAAGAGATGAAGTCATTACCTTTGAATACATTGCATTGGGCCTTTCTTGTCAATGAGAACCATGCTCTGTCAAACCAGTAGCTCAGCATACAAGTTAGAAATTTTAAAAGCACTGGGCCTGGACTTCTTCCAATCTAAGGATACATAAATTATAGAAAAGCCTGCTATATCCCTCTGCATGAGTTAGCATTGCCAGTTGCAGCTTTATTTATAAAAACTTCACTTTAACCATAAAAGAGCGTTGCTCTGATTTTTGTTTAGGAGAAAATGGTACATGATACTTAAACCAGAAAAGTGTTTCATTTCAAAGGAGTACCAAAAGCCAGTATCTCCAGCTGAGCTGTGCTGGCCCTGAAAATATTCTTTGCTTAAAATGAGATGCCTGCTGTGGGCTATTATCAGTATTACAAAAGAGACAAAGCAAAGAGATAAGTATGTGCGGGACAATCAGAAATTTTACTGGAGGACGATTTCAGTCAAGTTCCTCTGTATTTCTGATGATAGGAAAAAAAAGCCCATCCTGAGTGTGTAGCAGCTTTGCAGAAAGGCTTGAAGGTGTCTCATTGTAAGTCCAAAAGGATTTAGGTTCTCATTTCCTAAGGTTATTTTTTTGGTCTAGCTCTTTCAGCTCTCCAAGAAATAAATGGTAGTTGAGGTGCTGATGAACTCGCAGGATCTAGCATGGAAATAACCATACCAACCAAGTCACTAAAAATCTTTTTGATGTTTGTCAGGCAAAATAAGTTTCCACTTTCAGAGGCAGAAAAGCTCTCTTTTAATAGTCAATACATAGCATGTCTTTCAGGGTTAGCTGATGCCTAATGCAGAGACTGGGAAGAATCCCCCTTTGCCCTGGATCAAACCTCAGATTGCTCAATAATCTGCCCGCACAAGAGCAAATGAAGCTTTCTCAGAAAAGCCTTTGGATGTACTGGTTTAAGAAGCCTTTTTTACTGTTCTCTCCTTACTCCAACTGAAATCTAATCCTGCTGAAAGCTGATGGGAAATAATAAACTTAAGTTGGAAGGTGAGTCTTTCTTTAGGAGTCGAGGTGAGACTTTGAGATACAGATTCTCCAGCAGCAAAATGTGTAATGTATCTTCATGGAAATAAACGAACTGTCAGAAACCAAAAGTAGAGTAACACTAAAGAGGCACTGTAATAAAAAAGCTTCCTGTTCCTCACACAGAACCCTTGTTAGCACCTGCACCCAGAAAACCCCTAATGTGCATAACCTCTTTATTTAGTTCCCAGAGTAACTTCAAACCTCTGGAAAGAAACACAATGAGCCATGCAAATGTTCCTACAAGTAAAATGTTCTGAGATGAGTGTAGCGGTTCTGAAGACGCAAAATGAAGTTTAATCAAAGTTTAAACTGAAGTTTGATGCTCTGAGGCAAAAGAGCGAGATGGGAATGATATATGTAGCCAAAGGGTAATTAACAGGTATTGCTAGGGTGAAAAAGGAGTTCCAGCTTTGTCTCTGAGTTGTCCATCTTTGGATAGTTCCCCTGAGCTTACTGCACATCAAAAAAAATTCTAATGTACAGAGCCAATTGGTTTTTTTTCCAAATTTAGCTTCTGCTTTCGTGTAGATGGTGGCATTCGCCTCCGATATTGTAGTTTAGCTCAATTTTCTCAAATGAGTAGACTTGTAGTGTTGCTGCTGTTACCATGGTAACTAAGTCTAGCAGTCTCATAGGAGTGTTGTTCCTCTTCTTCTTCACCCCGCTGTAATGCTTGGGATAGGCATGTACACAATATCAGAAGCAACCTCTGCCCTGGAAAAAGCTTATAGTAGAAAAAAGGTGAGAAATAGACAGGAGAGAGAGGTAGGCACATAAAGCATTGCTGACATGAAGCAGGAGGTCTGATAGTCACAAACCAAGCCTGTAGTGCACGCTTGCTAGGCCATAACAGGGACACCACTTTTCCTCTACAGTTTCCTACTGAAGGCTTAATCCGTCCTTTCTGTCTGAATTTCTCTGGACTCAACTGGGTGGAGAATTACAGCAGCAGAGCATTATAGTTATTTAGAACACTGTGAAGCTGAGTATTTGCTGCCATGTCTGCAAAGAGATCTAGTTTGCTAAGAGAGTGGGTTACTGAAGCCTGTTGTGAGTCTGGGTTCCTGGAAGCAATGGGTAGATTTCTTGCCATCTTGGAATTCAAATTGTTCCTTTTGTATGCTTTTTTAATCACAAAACCCCAAAGGATCTTGTTTTCCAAAAATAATGAAAAGCTAAATTATATAAATGATATTAAAAGGTTAAGTGAGTGTCTTCTAGAGCCATGTGTTCAATCTTAAGCCATGTGTAATATCTGGTGCTGCTAATAATAAGATCATGTTTCCAAATTGATACTATAACCATCAGGCAATAACACACTCATCTGTGCCTGTGGGTATATAATGTTCCATTGTTGAGGGTGAACTCCTAAGGTTGACAACCTGTTGGGTAATTAACAGCAGATGTGCCTCTTTCCCCTGCTGCCACTTTACACCTCCAGATTTTCTGGCCTTACCCTTTCCCTGATTTGGATTAGCCAGTTTGGCTGCTGTCACACCCACAAGCCATGGGCTTGTGTAAGGCTGCAGAGCATACAGGCCAGGCAGACCCCTCTCCCCAGTCAGCAATGAAAGCTCATAACTGACATCATTTGCCCAGCTCATAATCCATCTGTAATGAAATTCAGCAGGGCAGCAAAGTCTCCCAAGGATGTGTGCAGCTCAGCAGGTGCAGCCTGAGCCATGGCTGGACACGTTCAGAGGTTTGGAGTCTACTAGGCATTTTTTCCTCTCACTGCTCTTCTCAGCCTCCCCTCCTGAAAAGAAAATTGCTGCCTCATTTTTACAACCGTGTGCTGGACAGAGCACAGACGAGCTACAGGCAGTGGCCTACCTCACACCCTGTGCAGGGTGTAATGCCAGTTCAGTACTCCGGGGGGGATTTCGGTTTGCTGAGAAGTACACACCTTTGGATTTTGCTCCAGCCATGGTTACATTCCCACTGGCAGAAGCAGAGTTGTGCCAAAGCTGGTTATCCTCCAGAGGGCACTGTAAGGGCCAGGGTCAGGGTCTTCAGGCTGGACTTCAGTCAGTATGGAGGATGTTCTGTATTGTACGATACTCGTGTACAATATGTATCTGGGCTACTGCTGCTGATAGCCAAGGCAGTACTTGACATCAGTTCTGTACAATTTAGCATTGCAGTGGTACAGATTCCATATCTGAAGGGAAGGATTTCCCATGAGATCTTAACGTGGTGTATTCGGAGACCTGTTTTTAATGCCAGTACTACTGTCAATGGAAAGTAGAGTCTTGGTAGATGTATTATGTTTTTACATCTGATCAGCAGCAGGTTCAGGAGATCTGTTTGGCTCCCAGTTATTTTTGTGGAGAATGCTGGACTGCAGCTGAGTAAGGAAACAAGCGTGGATGCTACTGGCTGGAACTTTCACTTCCTATTGCAGGCACAAATGATAAAAAAAATATGATTTGTTTATTAACCTAAGTTGTTTTTTAAATCCCTGTAACTACTGCTTGAGGAGGACAGGTACTCTGGAACTCAAAACAAGCAAACAGAAATGTCTTTCTTGAGATCAGCTACCTAGATAGAGTGTAATGTCTTTATAACCATGCTGAGAAACCAGCAGCCATGAAGATGATGGTGCAAGAAGCTTTACATTTTCATTTTAAACAGAATAATGCCACACCCCTGCATCTCATTCATCTGACAAGCTATGACGTAAATTGAAACAGCAACAAGGAAAGAAGATCCAGCTCTGTATAAAGTCTGTTTAAAATGGACTTGGATCCTGAATGTACACCTTAGTCTCTCAGAGGATAAACAGAAGCAAGGGATGTGCAGGATTGACACCATTGGTGGCTCAACCTTCCTGCAGGCATGAGAAGAAGACAAAAATCATGGCATTTGTGTTCAATATACACATAAAGAATAGCTGAATGCTCCATAGTGATTGCTTTTCAGTTCTGTGTCAAATAGTTGTAGTTCACTTTTGAGACTAGTTTCAACAACACAATATGGGAAAAGTCCATCCTGATCCATTTCTGTTGGAATTCCAGAAACAGCAGTCTTCATGGGAAATAAGTATAGCATGAGTCATGAGCTGTGTTGCTGTAAGCAGGGACAGGCTAGACATCCAGAGTTGGAAGCAGTTATTCCTCAATATGTACCAACATGCTACACAAAAGATGCGAGTCAGAATCTCAGTCTGTCCTGCTTTTTGCATGCCAGATCACTAAGATTTGCACCTCAAGCAGGTACATACCTAACCCTTAAGACTGATTTTTCCAAAAGCACATCATCCCAAAGGCAAAACTGCCGATTGCACATTTGGCCCCACATTTGGATCTGCTTCCACATATTTCCCAGTCCCATTTGACTGAGCATATTGAGCTGTGTGACTCCTGGGTTCAAGGTGTAAGAAGAGCTGTAAAATGCATAACTAAAGTTTCACTCGTACAAAAACCAGAAGTCTTTGGCTAAAAACTGCATCTTGTGCACTTTACATGCTTGCCTGTCTTTCATACAGATAATTGGATTTGGAAGGGTTTATGGGTTTAGAGGTAAACTTCTGTCAATATATTCACTTTTATTCTTACGAGTGTGTCAATGTATTCTGGTTTTGTGAACACATACATTTATCTCACTGCTCAGATTTGCTTTTGGTTTATGTCAAACCAAAGTGTGTTCCTCTTAAGTAACCAGGAAACTTTGTTCTTCAGAGAAAAATGTCACCTGAATTTGAGGTACAATTGACAGAGGATTTGGGGGCTCAGCTACTTGGCAGTGTCACTGGTGATGTATGCTACACATGAGAAGTGATCTGGCATGGACAAATGAGCAAAATAACCTGACCTTGCATAACAGCAAACTGGAACAGTTATCACAGTGGCATAAAATTCTGTTCTCTCATCTGCACGCATTTCATCTGCTTCTGTTTTTCCCAGTGTGCTCCCATTTCACTGGTCAAACTTCCCAGCCTGCAAGTTTCTTTTTGCTTCTCAGCTACCTAGCACATTGGCTGTCTCCCTCCTAGATGAACGAGTTTTATGACTAAATTTCAGCCTGTGTGTAACTTAATTCACTAGGAAGAGACTACCTTGACCTATAGGTACACCTTGCTGCGATGTCTGCTGCCTGTGTTCCTGGGAAGGCACATCCCATGGAGCCTGAGGCCCTGTCCTCAGCAGGGTGACCAAGCTAAATGTGGTGGAGCCACACTTGCGTCCCAGAGGCCCGAAGAACCAGACCAGATTCATGTTCCTGATGCTGGCTTAGGGCAGCTATGGTGACAACTGGAAATAGTTGAGTGGAAGACAGATTTTACAGCTAGTCAGCTGTGGGGTCTCAACAGGGCCTTTCTTGGATAAACCACTTTTGTTCTAGAGTATGTGGGTCTGTTCTAACATGGGTGTAGTTACATTCACTGCTGTGTTTTTCTTTTGCAGGCCTTGAAACCATCCAACCATGCCACCATCCAGAGCATAGTGAGAGCCGTCGGGGTGGTCCCAGGCATTCCCGAGCCTTGCTGCGTTCCTGACAAAATGTCTTCTCTTAGTATCTTATTCTTTGACGAAAATAAAAACGTGGTTCTTAAGGTGTACCCCAACATGACAGTGGAATCCTGTGCATGCAGATAACATCGCAGAAGACCCTTTTGAAATGCCAAGGTGATCACTTGCTGTTTCGGGAGAGGATTGTGTTTCACAATATCTACTTTTTGTTTGCACTGCCAATGCATTTCCTTTGGACAAAAAAACCCAAAAGTAAACAAATCCAGACAAAGAGGAGGGAAACAGAATGGATTCTGAATAGCAATTCCAAGGAAAGAGAATATAAGTTTCATTTGTCTCCGACTTTGATGAAGACAGGAGTCTTGGCAATGACTAGTGACTGTTGCTGTTGAAAGTGAGAAATGAAAGAGGAATCTGCAGAAAACTCAAAGTTGTTTGAGACTGCCAGAAGAACATACTGATCTATTTTTGTATAAGATTTTAGAAGTAGCAGTGGCTGTTAATTTTTATCTCTGTTCTTATGGAGACTAATGAAAAGGGAGATAAGGAAGATAGTCTTCTCCATTTTAAAGCTAAGCTTTCTACCTTAGATTACCGAGTAGTGCAGCAAGGAAGAAAAACAACATCCTAAGAGCCTTATGTAGACATATATCTCCTCAGTATGACATCTCACTGACTGCTTGTGTGTATTCAATTTCACTGACATATTCTCCGTAATTCAGCTTATTAGATGCTAGTGCCCTCGGTCAGAAGAACACAAAACATGACGGCTATGTGTATAAACTGTGGTATCTCAAAAGTGAGGACTCTTCTTCTGTGCCACTACAGAAACTCAGTGGGCCGAGGGTATGAAAGCATCTCACGCAGTAGAGCAGCTGAGTGACTTGTTCACAACACATCTTCTAGAACATAGTTGCAAATAATCTATGAGTAAAACATGGTAGTTGATTCCTGACATGAAATCATTAGGTACGTGCTACTTATCCTGTAAGCTTTCGCTATAATTATTTGATCAAAACTACCTGTTTGGTGGGTTTTGCTTGTTACAGTAATCGGAGTGTAGATTTGTTTTTTCCACTTATCTTGGTTCACTTTTACATTGAACATCAAATTTGTTGTACTTATGCTGTCAATTTAAGGTTTCTTACTGTCAGGTTTCGCACATTAAAACCTTTCCACTAACAAACATCATTTGAGAAATTACAAGCAGGACAGAAAACATCAAATGAATGTCAGACACAGCTGCAAAAAAAGTTTATCCAGTTATGGAATAAGTGATGCAGAAGCACTTTAGACCAATCCCTGTTTCCATTTCCAGTGGCACCATCTACAGAGGTTGATGCTTTTCAAAGACTGGTGAGGGCAATAGTTTATTTTGCTTGAAGAGTAGAGGTCAAACAACTTTTTCCAGAAGTTACCTACCTACCTGACTCTCTGAAATAGTGTATCTAAAGGGTGAATTCTCTGTCATTGTGAGAGTTACATTCTTTCTTTTGGAGTCAGCAGTTCTTCAGTGTATTGAAGGTGACAAAGGTTGTCCTCTGTACAGGCGTTTTTGCTGCTTTGTAGTCATTGAAGGCTACTTTAAATGGCTCAGTCATTGCTTTTCCTATTTGGTCACTGGTGCCATTGTGTTAACCAACCTGAGTGATATGCAAGTACGAGGGTGTGTGAGGTGTGGAGGTGGAATAGGTAGCCTAGGTACCCTTTCAGCCATTGCTTTTTACCTGCACAAAATCTCAGTGGAAGCTGGCGGAAGTTTCAGAAGTTTCACTTTAAGAAAAGTCCCAGCCACAGCTCAGACACGAGTGCAAGTGACATGCAAAGTGACCTTTGCTTACCCTGCTTGAACAGCTCATCCCTGCAGTCAGATGCCAAATGAGTTTATTGCCTCCAATTAAACAATGATAATTAGTACAGCTATCTGACCTGATAGCAGTATGTTAGGATTCCAAGAGCTCTATAGCAGTGTGTTGCCTTGAAGGATGTGTTCCCTGGAACTGGAAAGGTCTCTGTTTCTAGAGAACAAATGTGATTTTCAATGTATGGGAGCAGCACTGCTGTTGAAACTGAGCACTAAGTGTGAAGCTGTTTATGTTTAGACCAATGTTCATTTGACCCACATCTGTGTGCAGGAGACATGTCAGATGTGCAAATTGGATGGACTTAACAGGAGGTAAAAGCTGTGCTTTTCTCCTGACTGAAGCGACAAATAGTTGCAGACAAACAAGAGCTTTTTACAGCTGTGTCTTGGTAATGAAAAAGAGCCTGTCTTTAATGCAGACCTATGTGGGCTCTTGTCTTGATCTAAAGAAGAGGCAGAAGTAGTGATGTGCACAGGCTGCCCCTACCCAGTGTCATTAGGACACATGGGGGCTTAGCCACAGGCTAAGCTGGAAGCAGGCTGATTTTCACAGAATTACAGAATGGTAGCGGTTGGAAGGAACCTCTAGAGGTCATCCAGTCCAAACTCCTGCTAAAGCAGGTCCACCTAGATCAGGTCATACAGAAATGCATCCAGGTGGGTTTAAAAACCTCCAGAGAAGGAGACTCCACACCCTCCCTGGGCGGCCTGTGCCAGGGCTTCCTTACCTTTATAATGAAGAAGTTTTAGTATGTATGAATGGAACTTCTGTGTTTCAGCTTGTGCCCATTACCCCTTGTCCTGTCACTGGACACCACAGCAAAAGTGTTACCCCATCCTCCTGACATCCACCCTTTAGGTACTTACAAGTGCTGATGAGGTCCCTGCTCAGTCTTCTCTCTTCTAGGCTAAACAGCCCTAGGTGTTCAGTAGACATCAGGCCCTGCAAGAAAAAAACAGATGCTGTGGTTTCTGATAGTTGTTGAGAGCTGCACACATAAGGCCATTGTTATACAATTCAGTGTGGCAGTGGCTACTGTTAAAAAAAGAAACCACTCAAGCTGACACAATAAACCCAACCTTCAGTTTTTAGAGAGTTTGTGGCAAAATAGATTTTGCAGCACTTGGCAAGGCAACCTCAGTTTGGTGCCAAATATCCCACCTCTTTGTTCAAGGTAAACTGGCTGGTGATGAGTAACACTTTTTGTGCCAAAATAATGTCCTTCGTGGTGTTTTTTAGGCTCTCAAAGTGCACACCTTTTGTCCCAAGTACAAAGGTGGGACCTGCTCAAGAGCCCTTCAGGGCTGGATTTCTCCCTGCATTACCCTGTGCTACATTTACAGTGTGTTCCTTGTGAAGAATAGCACCAGACTGCACCTTCCCAAATGCAGCACGGAGGACAGAGTACCTCACAGCTTTCTATGTGCTCACAGGAAGGCTGGGGGTCATCCCACTGCAGATGAGGCTGCTGTGGCAGTGAAGGCAGCCAGTCCTCCAGGAGAACGCTGGGAGGATGGGAATCCAGCAAGGTGAGGAGTTGCCCAACCCCAGTTTCCTGCTTGAGTGAGATGAATTGGAGCAGCAGGCTTCTGGGCAGAAGGATGAAACTGAGCCAAGCCCAACTCAGCTTGTGAGCAGCATCTGGCACAAACAGTGCCAGGAATGGTAATCATCAGTGACTGGCACAAGCAGTGCCAGGAACCAGGCTCCTTTGAGGAAAAGGCAGAAGTTGGACGTGCCCTGGCCCACTCTTTGCATGGTAGAGGAGTTAGTTACCCAAGCCAGGGTAAGGTGGCAACAGCCAAGCTTCCCCAATTTCTGCGCTCCAGAACAGAGGCACTAAATAGTGAAATGTAAGTGGTTTTTACTAGCACAGCAGACCAGAGCAGCTGTGTATGAGTCTGTCTTTGGGACTGAAGCAGAGTTTAAGGCTGTAGGCAATGCTTACCTGTGCTTTGATGGGACAGCCTGGAATGAACCTCAAATGCATCACCTGAAAATGAGCGTGAATGTTGTAATGCTTGGCTTTCACTGGGACACAGCCAGACTTCGCCGTGAACTGCATTGTAGAATAAGTACAAACTTCCAAGTAACACGTTCCCTGCCTCTTCCAACTCTACGCTGAGAGTTCTTTTCAGTTAACCATACAGAAGTGAGACATTTTATGCCCATAACTTGTTTTGCATTTATATCTATAAAGGAAACTTTCTACATAAAGCCATGTCTAGCATCAGTAATGTATTAATCACACAGACAATGATCTCTGTATCTAACTTTGTATTATAACTTGCAACTTATGTTATTGATCACCATTTAAATCTCAAATCACCACAGGGAGGCTCTTCCTACCTGTTCTGTTTTCTCACGTAATGTTAATAGATAAATGGCTCCTTTCCCCGTTTAATTATGTAGTGTCTGATGCCCATGCATTGTTTTCATGGCTTGCTCAAAAGATGGGCAGAATGTCTCAAGCTATGCAAGCTCTCTCTTCAGATAGGTTCTTTTGGGAGCAGAGTCCTCAGTGATGAGCAGAGTATGAGGAGGCTGCTACAGAAAGCTCTTGAAAATCCTACTCCTAAAGGCCAAATAGGGAATCTCATGGTAAGTGTAATAAGTAAAACTTGCTTATCCTGCAATGTTGGTACCTTGATCCGGGAGACTTGCCTGCTAGAAGCAGTGACACTCTTCCCTCATCATGGTCATGCAGCCAGCTCCGCTCTTCCCTTGTTTGCGGACCCTGCATTTGCAAGGAGCAGAGTGCATTTTGTGAACAGCCCTGCCTGGGGTTGCGAATCACTGCGCTCTGCTGTAAAACTGGCCCAAAGGCTTTGTGTGCTCATCTCTGAGGAGAGGCTCAGCAGATTGCAGGAGACCAATATTTTGTTTAGTGATCCATTTTTCCTTGTAAAATCAGCTTTTTAAAACGATTTATGTTGAAAGGTTAATTTTTGTACAGACTATGTCAGTTTTTAAGAAAATGAAATTTCTCCCCCAAAAGAAGAGTTATTTTGTATAGGGAAAGAAACTTTTACAGATGCTTTAATTTATTTTATATCTGTGGCTATCTTTGTCCTCTTAATCTTCCCTTCTTTATCTCGGTGCTCTTAATGCAGTTTTCTCTGTCGTTGCACAGATGAAATGCCAGGACTGTAGCCAAGTCCAAGGCCAGGTTGCAGCCACGCTGTGAAGGGCACGTTTCACTACTGATGTATAAGCTTGCCTGATTGTAATTTTTTTCCCCCCTTCAATAATGGGAATGTCTATCACTAGGAACTCCAGAGAAAATCTAAAATAAAATCACTTTTTACAGGAAAATTCGGGTTTTTTTCGGTGTGTTGTTCAGGTCTTTCTCCCAGAACGCTGAAGTTTTCTCTGCTGCCTGCGCTCAGCGCTGCGGAAAGGCATCCAGCCCCAGGGCTCGTTTGCGAAGGCCGGTTTTGTTCTCCGGAGCGAAGTCCGAAGGGGCTTGGGGAGGGCTCTGCCCTGGGTGACGGGTTGGCTCCTACCAATGTCAGTAAAAAGCTCCCTCCCCACTGACCCAAGGCGCAGAGGTGGCGGCGCGCCCTCGAGGTCTGGCATCACTCGCCCCCGCAGGAGCACTGCTGCTGAAGGGAGCCCGGGGAGCGCGGCGCCGGGGGAGCTCCGGGCGCTTCGGGACGCTCCTTCGCCGCCGCTGACCTCTGGCGCGGGGCCTCGGCACTGCGGTCGGCCCACGGGAAGCGCAGCCGCGTTTCATGCCGGGGCTGGCGGCTGCACCTCGCGCCGTCTCCGCGGAGGGGAGAGAAACCGTCCCTGGCGCCGGTGTCGGTGCCGTGGCGCGGGCGGGCGCGTTCCCCGTGCTGCCGCCCTGCGGACACAGCGCGGTACTGCAGCTGCGCGCCAGCGTGAACACCGACAGCAGCAACGGGAAGACAGTTTTGGCTTTCATTCTGATCCTGTACTTCAGACACTCTCCAAATCTATGCCTCGGTCCTATGAACTATTAGTTTCTTTTTTCTTTTTTTTTATAAGGAACAACTTTTTTACCTAAAAGTCCTAGATCGAGAGCTCCATGGAACAGAACATGGCTGGAGCCACAGGGCAATGTGCTGTCACAGGGAAAAAAAGGGGGGGAAATCAAAATCAAGTTTTAAGCATCATTTTCCCTTTCATTTTGTTCATCCTGGCATCTAGGTGTTTGCTCATTAACTATACTCATGCAACATGTTACTGAAAATTTAGTTGTATGTGTAGAAATGAAAGGCTAATGCCAACTTGCCCAGAAAATAGGCAGAAACAAACAGAAGAGAAACACTTGACCCTAAAGAAAGTAACAAGCAGTCCCTGTTATTTCTTCTAGAACAAAGTTTGTTCTTTTACCTAAATGGAAAATATGTGTAACTACCATGGGACCGGTTCAGGAATGAGGTCTGCTCTGCTAACTGCTGTTTGTCATCAGCATTTCTGCACCACAGTGCATTTGCCTTTGCTGAGGGTTTGATGGGGAGTACCTGTAGCACTCTTGAATTCACAGATGTTTCTCCTTACTCCCCCAGCCCTGCACATACATTTACCCAAGCAGTGGAATAATCATAGAATCATAGAATGGTAGGGGTTGGAATGGACCTTTAGAGATCATCTAGTCCAACTCACCTGCAGAAGCAGGTTCACCTAGATCAGGTGGCATAGGAACATGTCCAGATGGATCTTGAAGACCTCCAAGGAAGGAGACTCCACACCCTCCCTGGGCAGCCTGTGCCAGGGCTCCGTCACCCTCACAGTAAAAAAAGTTTTTTCTTATCTTTAAGTGGAACTTTTTGTGTTCCAGCTTTATCCCATTACCCCCTTGTCCTGTTGCTAGCTACAATAGAAAAAAAGAATGTCCTGACCTCCTGACACCCATCCTTTAGATATTTGTAAATGTTAATAAGATCCCCCCTCAGTCTCCTCTTCTCCAGACTAAATAGCACCAGTTTCTTCATAAGGAAGATGCTCCAGTCCCCTCATCATCTTGGTGGCCCTGAGCTGGACTCTCTCCAGAAGGTCTCTCTCTCTTGAGCTGAGGAGCCCAGAACTGGACACAGGACTCCAGATGAGGCCTCATCAGGGCAGAGTAGAGGGGGTGAAGAGCCTCTCTCAACCTGCTGGCCACACTCTTGTTGATGCATCCCAGGATGCCATTGTCCTTGTTGGCTCAGTATGGACTGGTACAGACTGGTATGGACCGGTAAGGATCAGTATGGACTGATACGGACCAGTACAGACTAGTATGGACCAATATGGACCATGCGGGATATTCTTCATGCAACACAGAAGATGATGTTCAGGGCAGGCAATAAAGCCATTTGTTACCCTCAGGCAATGGTGAAACTGTGGGCTGAGCATCCTGGGGGCTCCAGCCAGCCCTTCTCTGCCCTTTGCCACGTACCAGTGAGACACCAATGCCTGCTGCTGCCACCTCACCACAGGCTGCCCCAGGTGAGCCAAAGGATCTTTCCCGACTTTCTGCCCTTAGGAATGGGTCCAGGAGAGACCCTCCATGCACAGAGGGGCACGTAGTAGGGATTTAACCTTCAGCTGTGCTGGGAGTGCAGTCTGGACAATGGATGCTGCAGCCAACCAATGTTCCAGCAAATTTCAACGCCAGCTCAGTACAGCCCAGCATGTAATTTTGCCTCTGGCTCATACATACTCCAGACAGTGCACACTCCAACTGGTTCTGGCCACCCCTCACTACAGTTCTGGCTAATCAAAGCCACAGCTCTGCACTTGATTTTGGCCCCTTCTTACATGCTCTAGCTAGCAGCAACAGCCAGGTTTGTTGACAAGGTCAGAAATCCATTGCGGTCATCCCTTGAAGCCAGCTAATCCAACATCACAGCTGTACGATTGGTTAGTCTGAATTAGTAATGAGTTAATAACCATTCCAGCTACATGCCAAGAGGAGCATTGAAAAGGGTATGTGTGGTCTGAAAAGAGACACCTATCCCCTGCCCAGAGCCCACTTCAGTCACCAAGTTTGGCCTCACACATGACAGCCTCCTCAATTTCAGAGTCCGATGCATCCAGACCCTCATGCCTCTGGGGAGGGTCCACACACCCTGCCCAACCTCTGCTATCCCCCACAGCCTCTATACAAAACTGTACATTCCCTGTACAAACAGCCAAACCAGCTCTGCTTTTGGCCCCCAAACCAGCTCTGCTTTAGGGTCCCAAATCATCTCCCTTAGTGGCCACTTGTGATGCAAAAACCCAGCTACTGAGCCTGTCCTCAAGCCTCACAAATGCAGCGCTCAGCCTCTGTTCCTGAGCCCTCTCATTCCCCCTCTCATTTGTTGTCTGAAATGTCCGAAAGCAATGCTCATTGGAAGACATCTGATAGGCACGTCTTACAACCTTTGGAGCAGAGCCATCACTAACAAAATTCAAAATTTAGCTCTGGACTTAAAACAGATGTCGAAATAGGAAACAACTGAAGAAATCTGATTACGAGGATCAAATTGATACTTGCTGCATCATCACTGATTTCAGGGGCTGGCCACCTCTTTTAGCAAGGCAGAAAGATCTCATCAAATGAAGACACTAAAACTTTCCTGAGGTCATACCACACTCAAAAGTCCTTTTTTCTCCTCTCTTGCTTTCGAAACAGAACTACTTGCCAGAGAGCTGAGATCTGGATCACAGACAGCACAAGTCTTGCCTCTCTCATCTAGAAATAAAGGCAGAAAAATAATCATGTCCCTGCACTTGAAATAATAAAAGATCTGGTACCCGACATATGCATAGTCACATTAATTATCAATGGCTTCAGGGAATACTTTAATCTCTCTTGTTCCTCTTTATACTTTTGAAATAGCCCAAGTAGACAGGGCTGTTGTCCCAAAAGGAAGATCATTTACCTGGTGAGATGCAGATATACACAGAGCAGAAATCTCTCATTGCATATTTGCACCAAGCACACCATACAAACCAGCTTTCACATATTTATCTTGTTACTTGATTTGCAAAATCCTGCCTAAAGTTACACTCTTTGGTTGGCAATTACCATTTTCCAGCTATTGGTTAGTTAGGTTTAAATTAGCAGGGTTGGCAGGGCAGGTCTTACGGTTTTGGTCTTGAATTGAGTCGGTGGCTGTGATTTCCCCCTGCCACCTTTACCTTTCCCCCCCTTACCACAGGCTTTTGCTGACTTCATGATAATTAGGCAACCATCCAGCCTTTGGGGCCTTCTGAAGGCAGGAGGTTCTCTCATTAGCGGTTTCTAGGCCTCTTCAAGGATACAGAGTAGTCAGGTTCACCTAATGAAGCTGTATCTATAATCCTAACCTAAGCAGTGTTACTACAGCCTTGGTATTAACCCCTTCTTCCAAGTGCCAGATGCTGTTTCACAAGATACTTGGCACCTTGTCCTTGCTTAAAAAAAAATTCCATTCCATAAAGTACATCGACAAGATTTCTAGTAGGGAAAAAATTACAAGTTTTTATTTATGAGGCCCAGTGCTGACTTTCAGACTGCACACAGACAGGTGCTCGGGGGTAACTCCACAATGCAGCGCACCCAACAGTGCCTCTCATGCTCTATTTATACAAAACCTTCTGTAACACACACTGTTACTCTGTCTAGTGAATCCTCCACCTGGCACATATATTGAGTACACTATCATAAATCCTCTGGCACCTGGCAGGGCAGGGAGTTCCCTATCAGTCTGTGATTCTTCTTCAAGAATACAGTCATTAACAAATCACACATATAAAGTAACCAGGCCTACCCCAACAAGCTGTTGATGATGGGCAGAGTACAGTCATAGAATCACAGAATGGCAGGGGTTGGAGTCATCACCAAGTCAGGCATGTAAAGTGACTGAGCCCACCCCATCCACCTGTTGATAATGGTCTCCCTCCCTCAGGCAGAGAAACTTATCATTATTCCAGGACATCTTTTATCAAGATAGATGTCTGTCCTGTATCCCATGTATGTTTACTTTGATCAGTACTATCTTAATATTAGTTCTAACTACAAAGCATCGATGCATCTGGACCTAGTGCATACAGTTTTAAATGTATGCCCAGGAGCCAGCTGCAGCTGACCAAAGGGCTGTGCCCCAGGATGCCAGGTTGCAGTGCTCTGTGAGGGGCAGTGCTCGCTGCTGCCGCTGCTGCAGGACACCACTGCCCACACTAAGCCCCTGGCATACCATGAGTGTTTCCTCTGCCCCAGGACACCTTCTCTGTCAGTCCTGGAGCTGCACTTCAGTCACTTCCGTCCCAGAGCAATGGGCTGCAGGTTCCCTTTCTTGGGCACAGAAAGGCAAAGGAAGAACTTCAAGACGATGAGGGGACTTGAACATCTTTTTTACCAGGAAAGGTTGCAGGACCTGGGGCTGCTTAACTTGGAAAAGAGAAGGCTGAGAGGGAACTTCATTAACACTTACAAGTACCTAAAGGGTGTACGTCAAGAGGATGGGGCAACAATTTTTTCTGTAGTCTCCAGTAGTGGGACTAAGGGTAGTGGACATAAATTGGAACACAAAAAGTTCCACTTGAACACAATGAAAACCTCTTTACTATAAGCGTGAGGGAGGTCTGGCACAGGCTGCCCAGAGAGGGTGTGGAGCCTCCTTCTCTGGAGGTTTTCAAATCTGCCTGGATGTGTTCCTGTGTGACCTCATCAACATGAACCTGCTTTAGCAGGGAGTTGGGACTGGGTGATCTCTAGAGGTTCCTTCCAACCCCCACCATGATTCTATTGAGACAACCCTGGTCCAAAGCAGAAGGAAAAAAGCTGGTGGTGAACACCAAAAACCAGCCAGCAAACGGTGGGAGAGGGGAGAAAGGTAAATGGAGAAACAAACACAGGGCCCCAGGGCTCAGTAGGAGACACATGCAGGGCTCAGAGACAACCCAAATTGTGAATTGATGGTTCTGGGGCACACTAAAACTCAAACAGGGGCCACAGGGTGCTTCAAAATGACCCGGAAATCTGAGGATATCAAAATGCAAATTTGGGAACCCAATGGTGCACCTAGATGAAAAAGGTAGCTCCTGTAGGGCAAGTGCAAGACCTTCAGGTGTACAGGAAGGTAAGTGGAAGATCATGAGGCATCCATCTGTACACCTTTATCACCAGTACTTGGGAACAGATCACCATGTAAAACTGTCTGTGTGTCTGTCTTTCTCTTCCAGTTTGTTGGGATTGTTCCCACCACTCTACCTTCATTATTGAATTTCCTGTGTGAGAATGTTAGTTAGCGATTTTAAATTCCTTGCCTTGCCAGATGTGCAGTCACTGCTGGCAAAAAAAAAAAACCACCTCAAAACTGAAAAAGTCCTGGGCGTTACCAGGAGAGATATGGATGACAGGACAAGAAGCTCCAGAAAACCTTGGTGAATGCACATCCTCAGTACTGTGTGCTGTCACATTCTCAGCAAAGCTTTTAGTTTGAAAGGTACAACGCTCAAGTCTTGTAGAAGGTGAGCCTCATTAGGCTGTGGCTTCTAACATCTCTAACACTGCAGGACACGAGAGGAATGGACTGCAGAAGAGATGAGAGTTACGTGCTCCTCCTAAATAGCATCTCTTATTGCCAGTTAGGGAGAGAGTGCTGGTATAGACATAGAACAACACCTCTATCTCAGTAGGACATTTTGTGTGTTCTTAGGACATGTGGTACAGAGAAGAATGGAATGAAATAGTGATTATGTTTTAATTACTTTGACAACCTTTGTTCTGTAAACCGCTCTGCTGCATCAGTTTCTTCGTGTCATAGTTAAACCTCTTTCTCCACTGAAACAGTAAACATCAATCCCAGTGCTTGAAACTCTGACATTATTAGGAATGTTATAATTGGATTTTAGAGGAAAACAAATCTGTACATCTTTGAGTCTCTAAACACAGTATAGCTCAGAAATAAAGATCAAAATTTTATTTCCATGTTGATAATAAAAATAATTCCATGACTTCTGTAAACCATTGCATAAACGCTATAGTGTAAAAAAGTTTTAACAAGAGTTAACAATTTTAAACAGTTCACTACAAGTAAATGAGTATGCAATTATAAATAATAGGTTTTGTATTAAGAACAATTTCATTCACAAAATCATTTCTGCCTGTACACTCAAAACATTAACATTAAATATGAGTAAAAATTCCGTATTTATTTAGGGTCTGATGATGACCACAGTTACACAAGCATAGTGTGACAGTAATAATATTACTACCAATATTTAATACCAGGATACTCTGAATGGCAATATAGAACAAAACAAGTATGTCTTTAATAATCTTGCTATTCAAAGAGGACTAATAATAAGCCTATAACATGCAGCTCGGGATCTACCTGTAATTAGCAGTAACTTCTGGTTAAATTACAGCTCCTAACTGTAAAAACCCTGAGAAATCACAATTTTAGTCTATTATTCCCCAGGCTAAAACAATGGTGACAGCATAATGGCATTCACATTAAAAATTATATTCTTACAGAAATTAACAAAGAACTTTGTCAAATACCAAAATGGATCTTGAAAACTTATTCAGTTTGCTTTTACGTGCTCTGCGAATTCAGCACATTACCGAACTGTAGTGTCACTGAAATATATTCCTCACGTATCCAGTTTCTATACAGTATATATAGCACAAGGATGGGTACTTAACAAAGATCAGGTTTCACTTGTGACTTCTTCCAAATGGTCATCTCTAGTCAACTGCATGTATGCTATTATCCTCCATTTTACTGGTGTAAAAGCACATATTTATTGGTATTTGCAGTCCACTTGCTTTAATGAGACACAGAAAACTTCACTTGTAATTTCTCAAAAAAAGAATTTTGTGAACAACAGCCACATTATTTTCATATAACTGCAACACAGGATGATTTGACTACTTAAAGGTTTGTCTCTAATCACAGCAAGCTGCCCAGTCTGAGAATTTCACACATAGGTATGTTTCTTTGGTATGCATTTTTTTCCTTCTCCACAGAATGGTTTTCTCGTGGTTTTTAAATGTGTGTCATCAGCACCAAAGAAACTTACAGAGAACACCTGCAAAATTCTCGGTACTGGTATTACTAGGGGAGACACATCATTATTTTCAAGATTCATCACTGAAAAACACAAAACATAAAACTTTAAAAAGCAACAGACCAAACATACCAGTCCATTTCCTCTAAAAATGCAGCACATGTAAGCTATGAATGTCAATGTGATGATTCACACTGCAAGTGCAGTTTACACTCTTTTCCTGTTGGTGTTGCAAGATTAGGAAAATCGTCTGTTAATACCAAAAAAATAAAAAGGGGACCAAAAAATAGCTCTAGGATATAGGCAAATGCACTGAAACCCACACAAAGAACTATAAACTTTGACAATACCCCACAAAAGCACACTTCTGTATCTCATGGGTAACAAATGTCACATAGCTGCTATGGGCAGGACAATGTGGCCTAAGCTGGTTTCTTCTATAATACCAAAGCAAAACTTTCCACTAAGATATTTCTAAACGTTTTGGTGAGCACAATGGTTGCAGAATGCTGTTCCACACTACATAAATGTAGTAAACTAGTGTCCAGAATAACAACTTGTTTGAAAAGCATGTAACATCATTTCAAACTATAATTACACATTATTCTTTTATTTGCTCACCATTTTAAGAAAAACAAACCAAAACCAAACACATACATTACTAAGTTTGCTTTAGTCCAAAATGCTGTTAAGGTTCAGAAATCAGTCTTTGTCACTGACTGCACAGATGTAAAAAATACATTCATCCCTACAGCCAAACTTGGGTGATCCAGGTTGTTTGGTTTGTTTTGGAAGTCCAAGGCTGGACCTTAAAACCAGCAATATCTTACTATGGACAGAAAAGAGTATTTGCAAATGCAAAGACAGTCCAATTTTATTATTTTCCTCACTACAAAATGTTTAGAGGAATGGTGTTAAAGTCAATAAAATCACATTATGAAATCCAACTTTGGTCTTTAAAGTGATCTTCAGACAAAATTTTGAAGAAGATGCAAGCAGAAATGTATTTAGTTTTTTTATCCTGCTTCTCCCTTCCCAAAAGGTCTCAAATGTTCCTGCAGATTGTCGTGTCTTAGGCAAGCAGCAACAAATCTGTACATTTAGTTACATTTAGTAAATATATAATCATTTTTTTGCTAACTCAAGCCTCCGTACAAAGAATGCTAAAACCCAAAGGAGATAGTGATTTCAGTACTATAGGCTTGGGCCCTTTATTTAATGCTGACAGTTCTAAAAGCTCTACTTCAACAATACTAATTTTAGTATACATCTTGGTTTCTGTTTTAGCATGACTGAACTTTAAATAGATTAACTCTTCACTGCCTGTGTAAACTCCTTTTTTGTACTGAACACAGTAATATGGAGATACAAATCATGTAACACAGTAGTAGGTCATTTCAGTCTAAGTTGTACTAGTGTCACACTTGAATTTAACAGAAAAAGGAGTAATGCAGGCAATTATTCCATGTAAGAAAAGTAAAAATATACAGTGTTAACATGCAGTAATTAATTAGCTTGTCCTGAATTGCATGTTCCCAACTATGAGGATAAAATAAGGATATTACAACCTTTTTTAAGTATCGCTATGTCAAAGTGCCACTGCCTTATTACATACTTAAATAATTTTGTAGTTCCTTTCAAACATGCATTACTCTGTTACTGAAAAAAGCACATTTTTAAATATTTATAAAAGTAAGAGATGTAGTCTAGTCGTTGTCAAATTGTTCAATACAAAATTAAGCAACAGAAATCATTTGAAAACCCCTTTTTTTTTTTAATGTCTTCTGCCATTGTGTAGGATCTTG
Source organism: Urocolius indicus (assembly GCA_013401255.1). Lineage (NCBI taxonomy): Eukaryota > Metazoa > Chordata > Aves > Coliiformes > Coliidae > Urocolius > Urocolius indicus. The sequence continues at coordinate 427,350 of WBNH01007554.1, forward strand.
GGCATAGGCACTTGGTAATATTATATATATATCAAATCTGCTCCCGGTGACTACCACACGGGTTAGGAGACGTACAAAAACTTTTAAGACTACAAACATCCAAACTGAGGGAAATATGCAAGTGAATGGTTGTTTACTAGAACTGATCTGTTACTGAAAACATGTCTTTGATTATGAAAGCATCATTTGCCTCACTGGTTTTGTCTGCGCTGGTACATTTATAAATATTGCAGTATGCATTAACTTAGAAATTGTAATTAAAAAAAAAGCAAGATACATTGCCATTTCTATTTAATCATATGTGTTTTAACAGTAAAACCATGTGAAATATTTTAAATTCACAGTACATATAACACGTCATATTATTGCATATTAAAAAACAAACATAAGACCTAGAAAGCAACCTGAAGCAATTTACAACACATCTTCTAACAAAACACAATAATAAAAAGTGCTTTTACATTAATCAAGAGTTTTCCAAACATCCAAGTAAACAGTGTTAGACCGATTCCAAAACACTGGCTCTGGCGTCTCACACGCCACAGACATGGCAACGGGACCATTTGTACTGCTGAGTGTCTCGTTACTCTACCTTATGTATTCACCTTCTGTTCATGACAATAACAAGTATAAACCCTTCATTCAGGCATTTACAGTAAGATTTATACAAAGTGGTTACAGTGCAAATGAATCTAAGTAGCTTGTGCACTAGGAATGTAGGTGCAAGTCATAAAAGGCTGCCACAGGACTGGGGGGAATGAAAGAACCTCGAGACTACAGAACCTTGTCAAATGACTGAAGTTGATATGTAAAGGTGAGCAAGTCTTAGTCTCTGTCTTAGAGCAACTAAGTTTCTCACACCAAACTGGAAATCAGTCTAGCACTATCAAATGGATTAATTATGAGCGATATAATTCTTATAAAAAAACATAACAAGATTTAAATTCATGAACACAATAAAAGCACTCTGCCTGTATTTTACCACAGGTGGAGTTTTTTCTTGCAGCAAGGACATTCTTCTTGTGCAGCTGCACAGTGATCACAAAGTACATAATGTTGACATGGATTCAGGATAATGCTACGCTCACCTTCCTGACATATGATACACTTCTTTGACTGAAGTTGAAAAATTACCTGTAAAAAGAGTATTGCACTCAGTTAAAAAAGATTCCAAAGTGTACAGTGTGATCTATCAGCTTTTTGCTTAGCTGTCCTGAATAAACTCCTAATTTAACAACAAAAAGGACATCATTTTGGTATTACATAGCTGAAATGAGGATCCTAAGATCAGAGCACATGCCACCTTTAAAGTAGCAGCTGGAGGAGTATAGGTGCTTTTAGAAAGGAAACATCTAGAATTGAACTCTGAACTGAAATTCTTTTGCCTGTTTGGGATGAGTGATGCAGACAAACAAAAATAAAACAAAAAATAAACAAGCCTATTTCATCGTCACATACTCTCTCATTTTGCCATTTCAGACCATTGTTACATTTTCTCATGCCGTGGGAGATGTTTGCATTAAAACAAATGGAAGCACCACAGATGTGTGATACTCTGCTGACAGACTTTGGGAAGGAAGTTACAACTGCAAATAAACATCTCCATACAATAAGCTACACCAACCCTATTAAGGAACAATAACTGAAAAGCATCTAAAAGCTGTGTAATCCTTGGAAGAGTAAGAAGAGAAGAACCCAGAATGCCATGTGTGGCGTTGCCTAAGACAGCAACTTTCTCTTCGAAGGAAGGGCTGGGTTGAGAAGTGGCCACAGTGATACAGAAACTGAGGACACGGGAAAGGTGGTAATGGTTATGATTGCTCCAGCCTGGCTGATATTCCATTCAATATGGATGTAGTGACTTTTCTTTGGTAAGAGGTCCCAAGACCCTTTGGCTCCTTTTTAATATCCCATATGAAAAAATCCCAATAGTGTTCCCTAATCCAGACCTGATTCCTGTAAATGTACTTGATAACAGGAGGCTCAGTTACTAGCAAGTCTAGACCTTGTCCACCTATTTTATTGAAAAAGATTTAAATTATGTTTAACATTCTTCTAAAAGAATATTTTTTTCAAGGTTTTAGTTCACACTGATACAGATGGCACTGGGCAGGAGGTGCACTGAAACAGAGAAGACACTGCAGAACTCAAAGTACTACAGCATGGCAGACTATCCCAGCAGTGAAAGGATTTCATTTTTTTTTTAAGTCATTGCTGCCATATGTGGTGTCACTACTCTTTGAGAATGCATGGCAGAAAGCAATGTGAAACCAAGTTGTGCCCAGCAAAATCTGAAGTATGGCACCTGGAGCAGTGCATGTCACTATTGTCTTCCATGATGTGCTCACAGAGCAGTGGCATCTGGTACTCCCAGCTCCAAGAGCCCTCAATCTGGCAGCAAAAGAGCATCCTAAATTTTGGTAGAAATTGAATCTGGATTTGAGAGAAGTTGAAATACAGCAATATGCCACTAAGGTCATAAAAGGACTGAAGCATCTGACATACAAGGAGCAGCTGAAAGAGCTGGCTTCATTTAGCCTTGTGAAGAGATGGCATCTTACCAGTGTGTGTGTAAATATCTGATGGAAGGGACTAAACCAGACAGGGACAAACTCTTCTCAGTGGTATTCAGTGAAAGATGAGGCAATGAGCTCAAATTAAAATACAGAAAATTCCACTTAGACATAAGAAAAAACTTTTCTTACTGTGAAGATGGTCAAACACTGGAAAAGTCCACAGAGGTAGTGAACTCTCCATCCTTGGAGTTGCTCAAAACATTACTGGACAAGGTCCTGAGCAATCTGCTCAAAGTTGACCCTGCTTTGAGCAAGGAGTTCATCTTCAGAGGTCCCTTCTGATGTCAGTGATTCTGTGCTCCAAGTCTGCACTAGTCACTCTGACTACATAAACTCTTAGCAGGGAATCTTACTACCTACCTTCTAAACAAGTGAAAAGTATGTAACCACTTTCAATTCTTTAGGGCAATTGTTTTTATTTATTTAGGTAGTGCTCAAAATGTTGGGGTTAAAAGCTGTCTTTAAATCTTTTAATTATTCAACGAATTCTGGTGAATCACTTGCAACTTATTCTGATAACTGATCAAAAACTCAGAATAACCCATTAGGTTGAAAAATCTGAGCCATCTTCTATTCCAGAAAAAAAGGATTTGATACCTAGAGCAATGTTGCTCTTTGAAATGAAACCTGGCATAAATATGTATCAAAAGCAGTTATGCAGTGCAGATGATGAAACTCACCTCATCTATTGTTTCTAAATCTAAGTGCAGCTGGTTTTGTAAGGAACGAAGCTTTGGCAAGGGTATCTTTTCTATATCTCCATAGCTTTTCACACAAGGTAATGTAGTGGACAGAGAAGCAGCTAACTGTGCCTTCAGCTTTTTTAGTTTATTTTCCACTTCCTCCTTCTTCTGAAGAGCGAGTTGCTTGTCAGCATCTGCGATGTTAGCACGTTCTTTTGCCTCTTGAGCCTCTTTCTGCCATGCATCACATGCCTGAGACAAAGACATTTCCAGAGTACAAAAAATATTCTTTAAAAATTAACAGAAGAGCAAATTCAAAAGCCTTCAAAGATGCAGGTAATCTCTAATTTTAGACATAACAATGCATTTACTATCAATTCACTCTTCTCCCTACTTATCCTACCTTCTCATGAACAACTCCTCTCAGTTTGTCCTAATGTAATTTTTAGGTATGTCACTGTTACTTTGTAAACAGCCAGAAGCCTTCCTGGAGCTCTACAAATGGATTGCGTTTTAAGTGTTAAATTCATAATTTAATGTTGAGAGACAATGTTGTTATCGGAGAAGTTGGTTATCAGGGGAGTCAACATGGATTCATCAAGTGGAAATCCTGTCTGACCAATCTGATAGCCTTCTGTGAGTGCATAACCAGCTGGCTAGATGAGAGGAGAGCAGTGGATATCATCTACCTTGACTTCAGCAAGGCTTTTGACACTGTCTCCCATAACATCCTCATCAGAAAGCGCAGACAATGTGGGTTGGATGAGTGGATGGTGGGGTGGATCGAGAGCTGGCTGAATGACAGAGCCCAGAGGGTGGTGATCAATGGCACAGAATCGAGTTGGAGGCCTGTGGACAGTGGAGTTCCATAGAGATGGGTTCTGGGGCCAGTCTTGTTCAACATCTTCATCAATCACCTGGATGAGGGGACAGAGTGTACCCTCAGCAAGTTCTCTGATGACACCAAATTGGGAGGACTGGCTGATTCCCCAGAAGGCTGTGCTGCCATTCAGCGAGATCTCGACTGGCTTGAGAGTTGGGCAGAGAGGAATCTCATGAGGTTCAACAAGGACAAGTGCAGAGTCCTGCACCTCAGGAGGAACAACGCCATGCACAGGCTAGGAGGTATCTTCTGGAGAGGAGCTCTGCAGAGAGAGACCTGGGCATCCTGGTTGACATCAAACTAACCGAGAGCCAGCAATGTGTCCTCATGGCCAAGAAGGCCAATGGATTCCTGGAGTGTATCAAGAAGAGTGTGGCCAGCAGGTCAAGGGAGGTTCTCCTGCTGAGGTCTCATTTAGAATACTGTGTACAGTTCTGGGCTCCCCAGCTCAAGAGAGACAGGCAGCTTCTGGAGTGAGCCCAGTGCAGGGCTACCAAGATCATCAGGGGACTGGAGCATCTTCCACATGAGGAAACTGGGGCTGTTTAGTCTAGATAAGAGGAGATTGCGGGGGACTCTCTTTAATATTTACAAGTATATAAAGAGTAGATGTCAGGAGGTTGGGGCATCCCTTTTTTCTACTGTATCCAGTGACAGGACAAGGGGTAATGGGATGAAGCTGGAACACAAAAAAATTCCATTTAAACATAAGAAAATAAACTGTTCAGGTGAGGGAGCCCTGGCACAGGCTGCCCAGGGAGGGTGTGAAGTCTCCTCTGGAGGTTTTCAAAACCCACCTGGATGTGTTCCTGTGAGATCTGATCTAGGAGGATCAGCTTTAGCAGGGAAATTGGACTAGAGCATCTCTAGAGGTCCCTTCCAACCCTACCATTCTATGATTCTATGACACAAAATTTAGTAGAGCTACTTAGCTACTCCTAATCACAGCAAGAAATACCTGAGGAGAGAGACTACAGAAAATGCAGCAGACTGGCAGTTACCAACAAACCCATTTTGACTGCTGAGATGGCTAGATACTCTCCAGGTACACTATACAACCACAGCTGCTGGCAAGTCTCTAATTTTTTTGCATGCTTATCACTCATGTATGTCTTGAGTTACTTAAACATCAAGATACGTTACTGTGCAGCCCTATCCTGAATATGTGTTAAGTGTCCCTGCCTACAGAGGCAAATCAACTTTGAGAAAATGAATTGCCCTTTAAAATGCTCTGTTTCCTTTATGCCACTTATCATTTTGAGGATGAAAAAGAAATTCCTTTGACAGATTGTAATAAAACTCTGAGTGCAAAGATAAGAAGATATATAAAAAGGAAAAGGAGTAGGAGACACTTGTTTGTTAGAAAATAAAACCCAAAACACCATAACATTAGCATACCTGTTTTACCTGTTGCCATGATTCTTCCCATTGTTTTAGTTTCCTCTTGGCATCATCAAGTTCCTGTCTAACTCGAGTTAGTTCATTCCCACTGGTGTTTGAACTTATTGAGGGGTTAGTGCCACTGCTTATTACTGGGGACGGACTAGGAGAGAAATTCCCCGTTACAAAGTCCCAAATGCTCCCAGTAACACCATTTAAACCTGTAAAACAAAGGCAGAAAATATAATCATTCTGCACACACTGCTGCAAAATGTTTCACATGCAGAACAAAATCAATGTGCCACACACACAAATTTTTTACTTTATCTGCAAGACTCATTTCACTACCTTGGGAAATGTGACAGTCTGGAAAATGTATTTAGAGCAACGCAGGAGACTTACCATATGGTATTTTTTCTTGTTGTTTTTGAAAAAAGACAGTACAGTCCTCAAAAGAAGCAGCAAGAGTGTGGAACTCATTTATATATAAAAGGTTTTCTTCCTAGCAGCTCATATACCATTTTAATCCTACCTCTTTCTGTTTCATATTTTCCTTTAGCAAAACACAGCTAAAATGCATTCCTGCTGCCCATATGCTAACTGCTGTATTTTACCTGTCTCAAACGCGTCTGTAAATGTCTCCTCTTCCAATGATTCTCTTGTTTTCCCTTCGCTAGGAATGGAATTCACTCCTTGAACATTCTCCCATATATAACTCCATGATCAGTAGTGTTATCAATTACAATAGCTAGGCTTTGTTGTCCAGATCGAGTCGTAAGAAACATGAAAAGCCTCAAACTGAACATTTCTTACCTGCTCTTGAGTTCCCTCTTACAATACACAAAGTACAGGCTTCAACTTACTTACCTAAAGAGTTGTGAGAAGAGGCTGAGGTGCCTAACATACTATGCTCTGTCTTCAAAGGCTGAGGCTGCTGGTGGTGAGGAGCCGTAGTGGACGAAACGAAAGACTGAGACAGTGATTGTGAAAGAGAACTGAGTGGAGAGGTTGAAAGGGATGATGATGAATGTAAAGATGAGGAACGAACAAGAGAGCCTGGAATGTTGACAGGTGCTGAACTTCCCAATAACCTTTGACCTACATATGCATTAGGGAAGAGAGGGAAAAAAAAAAAGGGATGAATTCCAAAGCACTACACAGCACTCTGTAAGAAATCTGTCAACTGTAAATTAAACTATATCTTAAAATACTTTCACTCAAAAAAGAAAATGTTATTTATTTCCTATTTCAAAAGTATTTTTTAAACTCAACACTTGGAAGTAGTTTCCCAAGTGCTTGAAAACAGAATTTGTAGCTTTACACAGCAGTTGCAAAGGAAGAGAAAACACTTCTCTGATTAAGTTATCTGATTTACTCATTTTTACAGACAACAATTAATGCAAATGGAGAAACTTGACTGAAACTTAAAAGGATTAAGAAAAAATTGGGTTTTATTTTAATATATAAACTAGAGTTAAGCAAGAGAGACTACACACCTGGAATATCATACACAGCCTAATAATCAAATATAGCTCAATTTCTTTCCTCTACATACTTTTGCTTTTGTTCAGGAGATTTTAAATGACACAAGTATTAAACTCTCTATGAAAACTGAGTTTGTTCCTAAGTTCCAAAATAATGAAAATTATTTTTTAAAAGTATTTAAAAAAGAGGATATTCAATCATGCAATTACTTAAAGAAACACATGCAGATGCAGTGCATCTTCCTGGTTACAAAACAGTTTAATATTTACTGTTATTTGATTTAGTTTTTTGTTTGGTTCAAAACAGGTGAATCCACATCATCAGAGAAAACATCATACTCTTTACAAGTATTTAAAACAAAAAGACAGGGATGCTCATTGTAAGCTGCATTACCACAATGTATTCAAAAAAGTCTGCCTTCAAAAATATAGCAAATGTGACCAAGATCAGCCTCATAACCAACTATATGAGGAAGACAGAGGACAGACATATAACTGCAAGCATCCACAATATACTAGACAATAAGCATACACCACTCTTCACAAGAGACACAAGGAAGCAACAAAGTAAAGGGAGCTACAATAGTGTGGCCAGCAGGACTAGGAAACTGATTATGTCCCCTGGGCGAGGCTGCACCTTGAATACTGTGCTCAGTTTCGGGCCCCTAGCTACAACAAAGACATTGAGGTGCTAAAGCATCTCCAAAGATGGACAACAGAGCTGTGGAAAGTCTGGAGCACAAGTCTGATGAGGAGCTGGGGTAGTTTATTTTGAGAGGGGAAGGCTGAGAGGACATGGTATCACTCTCTACAACTACCTGAAAGGAAGTTGTGGTGACGTAGGGGTTGGTCTCTTCTCTCAAGTGACAAGTTATGATAGGACAAGAGGAAATAGCTTCAAGTTGGACCAGGGGAGGTTTATATTGGAGATTAGGAAAAACCTTTTCACTGAGGGTGATGTTAAACACTAGCACAGGCTGCCCAGTGAGGTGGTGGAGTCCTCATGCCTGAAGGTATCTAAAAGATATGTAGATGAGGTATTCTGAGATACGGTTTAGTGATGGACTTGGCAGTGTTATAGGTCCTCATTTTTTACTTCCCATTTTTCTTTTTTTTCCTCTCAAGTACTTTAACTTTACTACTTTCACAAAGGAAAGATGTCATTTTAATTTCTTGGCATTCTCCCCCTCCACCCTTCCTCCCTGTTGTCTCTTCCCTACACTGCTCTCCTTTGTTATGTTTCCCAAAAGAGGCCAAATAGCTGAATACTTCCCAACAAACCTTCAATTACATTGCTCCTTTCAGGTTACATTTTTTGAAAGATTAAGTCCCTAACTTGCAAGTATTAAAGTCCTAAATGTTGTTATCTCTTTCTCCTAAAGAACTGTCCCCACTCTCCTTGTCATCAACCACCATGGAAGAACTCGTTGGTCCCCAGAGCACACACTGCCTCTTGTCAAACATTTGCAGCACTTAACATGCAGGCAGTCAAGTGCAGGCATAATGCCTTTCTGTAAATGCAAGTCCTTCCATCTACTAGTGATTGGACTTTATGACCTTAAAAGCCTTTTCCAATCAAAATGATTCTATGATCCTGTAAGTCATTAGTCATGTTAAAACAAATCCACCAAAAATTTTAATAGCCTGATCCCTTCCAAAATGCAGCCAGGAAGACAAGCAGTGCAATCTCTTTACACCACAAAGTTAAACTGCTAGAACAAAGCTGAGGACTTTTCTTCAAAGTCTTTGCTGTTGGTAATTACTTTGATGAGTAGAGTTTAGAAAGGTAAGAAAGAAAGATATTTTAAATTAGCGTAATTTTACACATTGGACCTCTTACTTGCTAATCCCAGGTCACTGCCTTCTTGATCTTCTAATTCTCTATCTATGGATGTGGCGTTCACGTCATTAAAATGCAAATCTAAAGCAGAACCTGTTAAACAGAAGATTTTATTAATGAATTATCCTTGAATCATCCATAAAACTATCACAGTGGTTGAAATGAGGAAACTTTGACTTATTTGCTAGTGCTTCCATCATAGAACGCTTTTGCATCATGATCATAAACATACTACATATACACAGCAAGGGATATCCTTTGCATTTACTAAGAGGGAAAACTTTTATATATAAGCTATTAGAACTCTTTAAGCTGGTGAGATGAACAAAGGATAGTGGAGAGGCAGCTACCCATCTGGATTTCCAAGAAATCTGTGTTACCTGTTGTGCTTAAATGTATAGCAACAGAAAAAGAGCAAAAAAAAAAATTTGGATACCTATGTAAATAATTTCTACTTCTCTTTGGACTTACACTGATTCCTCACACATGGCCTAGTCACAAATGTGAGGCACTGTACACTGCAAAAAATCTTTGGTAGAGAGATAGTTGTACAAGTTCTGAAAGTCAGAAATCAAAAGGACCATTTGGACCTCTAATACAGGTCAGTGCAGTGTTGTTATGCACAGGCATTTTGTAGTTGACTGGGCTGTCTAACAGACTCCACAGTCTTGGAGCTCCTAAACCCATTTACTGGCCTAGAAGCAGGATCCACAGGACTTTGCTCAGCAGGAAGCTCCCTAAGGTGTGCAGAACAAAATACCAGCCAAGAGATGAAGTTTATGTACCAAACAGCACTTGCAACAAAGACACCTGAGAGTTATCAGAGCTCTTTGTGAAGAGTTACTAGCATGGATCTCAAAAGCAACACAACTTTATTAGTCTGGAGTTGTGCCCAGACAACAATTCTTATCTTTCAGCAGTACTGAAAAAGCAACTTTGTATCCAACAGTCAGAGGGAGGAACCTCTCTCTGTGTCACCCTTTTAGCCTGAAGTGATATGCTCTAGCTTTTCAAAGTTTTTCACCAACAATCTGCTCTTGGACACAGATGTCTAAGCCAGTCCTTCCATACAATATACTAAGGAGAAGAAATATGGCCTCCTTTTATTTGATCATTCAAGGCTTAGGGTAGATCCCCATTGCTGCACTGTGCGTTCCCTGCCTGTGCCTTTTACATAAGAGCCTTTCATCTACAACATCATAGCTTGCCTATCTCACCTTTTCACCCAGTTGCTCTGGTAGTGCCTTCCAGACTCTCCAGGGCAGTAGGTTTCCTTTCTTATTCTCATGCTTACTGACTTGTTTCATTCACCATCTGGCACCTGCCAATCCTCAGAGCACTGTTACGGTAGGTTCTCAAGGGAAGTGACTCCTACTGATGTGAGAATCATACTTCCTTTCTCCTCTTCTACTTCTTACTATAGTTTTTGATTTACTTTAGAGGGATCCAATAATATTTTTGTACACAACTTACCAATTAGCATGTAAAACCATACAATGACCGCAGCGTGCCACAATTAACACTCATAACAACACAAGCAGAAAGAGCCCATAAGGAGTTTGCGATGGTCTGGGTGAAAAACTATAGTTAATATATCTTCCTTATGAGGAAAGGCTGTGGGAGTTGGGGGTCTTCAGTCTAGAGAAGAGGAGACTGCAGGGGGATCTCATTAATGTTTACAAGTATATAAATGGTGGATGTCAGGAGGTTGTGGCATCCCTTTCTTCTATTGTATCTAGTAACAGGATAAGGGGTAATGGGATGAAGCTGGAACTCAAAAAGTTACATTTAAACATAAGAGAAAACTATTTTGCTGTGAGTGTGAGGGAGCCCTGGCACAGGCTGAGGTGAGTTGTGGAGTCTCCTTCTCTGGAGGTCTTCAAAACCTACCTGGGCACATTCCTGTGTGACCTGATCTAGGTGGGTGTGCTTCTGCAGGGGTGTTGGACAAGATGATCTCTGAAGGTCCCTTCCAATCCCTACCATTCTGTGATTCTATGATAATACAATCACATTCTGTGATTCTATGATAATACAGATAATACGATAATATGGGAAAAGTATTATGTGAGAGAGAACCCTCTGCTGCTCTGGAAAGAATGCTCAAGGGAGGACGCTTGTCATCATTATGTTCCATCAATTATGCAGTCCACTAATAAATCTTCCAACATGTGAACCTTTCTCAACACTCTTTGTGCAAAAATGCCATACACCTGTGAAAGCAAACCTCTAACTATGTTTCAGGATATTCTGGGAGAGATCCCTCTCACTTTTACCAAGTGAAGCTGTTCCACTTTCTTGCAGGAAATTCAAAATCTTCTCAATCATGAAAAGAGAGGCTGTAAAATACCATCTGTATATTTTAACAGCAAAACAAACTGGTTTTTTTCAAGCTCTTGCAATTCCCCACATCACCCAGATATTACTAACATTTGAAGTTATTTTCAGTGTCTGGCTCAGTATGTTGCTACCCAAGTATGACAAAACACAATGAGTCCAACATAAATCACACTGCTCAAACAGCAGATCAAATCTAAGCCTGCACCTTTACTGTGTCACTAATCTGTCATGTTCTCCTCATGTGAGGCCTTGATTCATTCTGCCACACTTGTCCTTCACCTACCACAAAAAGGTCTGACATGTCTCCTCACTGTTTATTACCTAGATTTTGAAGCTTAGCTTCTGATACCTTCTGGTTCTCTCAGATTCCTCCTCATATAGTGGAAAGTCAGTGAAGTGTGGGGAGAGAACACAGACAGCATCTTAAAATCACAACATATATGGGAAGCAAATGAAGATGTACCAATTTTCCTTGAATGACAAATCTCCCAGACAGGCAAAATCCCCAAACTTGAGTATCCAACTGAAAGCAATGGAAGCAATCAAAACATTCCCAGGGGAAAATCTACCTAGAACCTAACACAGACAACAGAGTGGAGCATCAGGCTGACAGATATTCCGTAATGTTAATGTCCCACCTTCTCCCTAATTCTACTCGGGTTATTTCCATTTGTTACTGCCCATTCTCTATTTATTGTTCTCCAAATCTGTGTCCTTTGACACTTTGCTTATCCCATATCTCTATTTTCTTAAAACATATTTCCTTATTTTCTCTTCCTTTTTTTTTTCATTTTTTATGAGCACAACCTGCAGCTTTTACCATCTCAGATCATGCTTCTTTCTTGTTTTTACCAGAATCAAATCAGACAACTCAACCAGTCTCCCCTGAATGACAGAAGTAGACTCCTTCCACTCCATCATTCCTCAGTTTTCAACATACTATGGGAGTCTCAATGCTAAATACTAGTGTTTGATTGGCATGCTTATTCCCAATACTTAAGCATCCTTCTCTTCCCCAGCTTTTGGGGACTACTACTCAGGATGCAGACAGAGAGGGCTTGGAGCTCTGCATGAGCTTAAGATAAAGGGCCATAGAACTGCCTACAGACCTCATTGTCTGACAAAGCTCCCTCAGTCCTTGCTACTCTAACTTTCCTGCATTTCTCCTAAGCCTTTATCCAAAACTACTCATCCCCTTTCCCCCTAATCACCTAGCTCTTTCCCTTGCTGCAGGCTGTCTTCTATCCTTTTTTTTGAAATGATTCTTCAATCCACCACTTCTTACAAGAACACTATGCATTTCTATTCTGTTCTACAATAATGTTTTAATTTTCTGCTCTATGCAGATTACGTGCAGCACTTTATTTTTCAGTGTCATCTTGTATAGCCACGAAGCAGAACTCTGGAAAAAGTATTGAAAAGGAAAAAAACCCAGATTTAAGCAGTTACCATAAAGGACAATAACTTATACATACATGAGACACGTATTTTATGATTCATATTCTGTTAACAAACACAGCATACTGAATATCATTTTAGAAAAACATCTGTATACCAGCAGAGGCATATTCTGACTCAGAGGAATCAAGAGTCTCTTATGTTCAATAACAATCATGCTGGGACATGGGAAGCAGCATACCACTGTTCAAATGACTTTGCCACACTTGTTCTGTATGTCATGATTAAAAAATCCTACTGAATCCACACCACATCTGGTATGCAGAAATCAGATCATGGGCTTTACTTTTATATGAGTAACTTGTTACAGAAGCAATTATTATCTTGACAAAAATGTGATTTCATTCCATAGTACAGCTTAACACATTAACTGTAAGCCAATGAACTTGTACCACTTGCACAGAATAAAGTCTAAAATTCTGAAATTAAAAAATAATTTAAAATTTCTTTTTTCTGTTGCAACACACAGATGTCAATCCAACCTTTAAAGAAAGCAAGCCATATACTTGTGAGACTGTAGGAAAAAGATCTATGCTTTAATATTCTGTACAGGTTTCTTTCCTAAAAGAAAGAAATTCTTACCATGCTGAAGTGCTGACTCACTGCCTGCAGTCTCCCAGTCGCTGCCACACATCCATTTAAACATAGAAAGCTTCAAGTACGCCAGCTAATCACAGCAACTCCCTCATCATGTGACTTACACCACTGAACGTGAAATGCGGCTACTTTCAAATCACAATCCTCCCTGCCACAGCTTCCTGAATAAACCACATTTAGTGCAGCAGTGACAGAAATTTCAATGAGTTTGTGGATAATGCTAAATTAACGGGAGCAGCTGCTACATTCAGTGGCAGGACTGCTGTTTAAAGGGATCTCAAAAGGCTGGAGAACTGGACTGATAGAAACCTCATGAAGTTCAACAAGGGCAAATGTAATAATACTGCACCTGGGACAGAACAATCCCTTGCAACAGTACAGGCTAAGGGCCAAATGATAAGAAGGCAACACGGCAAAAAAAAATAATCTAGGAATTCTGATGAACATGTTTGGCACGTTCTGTGGCAACAAAAGCTAACAGCAGATTGAACTGCATTAGTGGAAGTACAGCCAGCAGGTGGGGGAAAAGCAATTATTCCTCTATCCATCACCCGTGAGGAACATGTTGAGTACCATGACTAGTTTAGAAGTTCCTTATGTCTAATCATTAGTGAAATATTTATCTCCTTTTACCCTTTTCCACACAGCCAGTCTAGCTGCTTGGAAGCATGGGGAAGGCTCTGGGCTAATGATAGAAATTTTGGAAGTAATTATTTCCCAGATCTTTTCCATAAAGTAAGCTCTCCTCTTCTTTGTGTCCTTTCAGATCTGGTCCACGCAGTGTGAACAAAATATTTTGTCACTGAATATACAAATAACCAGACTGAAGAATATGCAGTTAGATTTTCACATGAACATGGGAAGATTTGTAATTGCACCTACCATGGTAATATCTGAAAAAATAGCCAAATCTCATCAGCCCACCAAAAGCTGAAGAGACAGTACCTCTACTTCCAGCAGCACAGTGAGTTGTATTATAAAGGTTTTACATATTTTTTAAAAATCACTGTCCAATAAAAATGCCAAAATTTCAGTTTAAATGTCCCATTCACTCATTCCTATGCTCACATTGGAGGCCTTGTGAAAAACAATGATTTTGGGTTTATGCTGGTTTTGGTTGGGATAGAGTTAATTTTCTTCACAGTAGCTGGTATGGGGCTGTGTTTTGGATTTGTGCTGGAAGCAATATTGATAACACAGGAATATTTCGGTGAGCAGGGTTTACACAGTATCGAGGCCTTTTCTGCTTCTGACCCTGCCCTACCAGCAAAAAGGTGGGGGAACACAATAAGCTAGGAGGGAGCTTGGCCAGGACAGCTGACCCTGATTGACCACAGCAACATTCAATACCATATGATGTCAGGCTCAGCATCCAAAGCTGGGGGAAAGGAGGAGGAAGGGGGAGACGTTCAGATTGATAACATTTGTCTTCCCAAGTAACCACTGCCCATGATGGAGCAGATGGCTGAACACCTGCCTGCCCTTGGAAGTGGTGAATTAATTCCTTGTTTTGCTTTGCTTCTGTGTGCAGCTTTTGCTTTACGTATTGAACTCTCTTTATCTCAGCCCATAGGTTTTCTCAGTTTTGCTCTTTTGATTCCATCCCCCCCACAGTGGTGAGTAAGCAAGTGGCTGTGTGGTGCTTAGTTGCCAGCTGGGGTGAAACATGGTGAAAACATTTCTATTAAATTTCAGATACTGCTTTTAATTACATATAATAAAGCAGATGTGTACATAATTAATGTCTTTATCAATAAGTTCTTCAAACACATGCTGAAGCAAGAACACTTTGAATAATGCAAAAAGCATGTATAATTGGAGATTAACTATTAAGACTTACCTATTACTGATTCAACTGTGTTACTGCCAGAAAAGAATGGGAGAGCTTTGCCGCTGATAGCAGAGAGAGCTGTAGGAGATGAACTATCTGATCCAACACTGGAAGCCAGACTGGAAGTTATACTTGAAGCAAGCGGGTTGACTGCTGAAAAAACACTGAGATGGTTCTGTTAAAATAAACCAAACAACATATGTATACACACACGTATGTACAAACATATAAAATAAACAGAATGTATTTTTAAGAGTAGTTATTTTAACTCAAATAGAAACAAGTTTGAACAACTCTCTGAGTGAATAGGTTAGGGTAATTGTCCTTATAATTTACCAGCAAGTACATTTCTCCAGTGTGGCTCCATTGCTACCATACAAGAGAACTCTGGTTTCAGGTAAAAAAAGGGTATTTAAATACTTGCAAATAAGCTCAATAGATGTAGATAGATGAAGTCTGATTCTCCTTTTCAAAAGGAAAATATCTATTGAGGAATTGTACCATTTCATTATACATTAATCTAAATGCAATTGGTGCATAAACTGATCTTGTTTGGTAGCTGAGAAACACAATGACAATGCACACATGTGTCATGTCACATAATGACCTGAACCTGTGTCACTTCTTTCTAGCTGAGCACGTTTTTCATAGGAATCACATATGTCAATTATAAAACCTAAGGAATGCTAACAGTGTGTAATCATGTAACATTTGAAACTGGAAAATAACTTCACAAAGTCTACAGAGATTTGGTGCAGAGTTTTCAGCATATTAATTCCTTTTATTGTTTTTTCTTTATTTTTTTTCCTCCAACCTTTTAGTTAATAAAAACAACACCTAACTGTGACTGAATTGATCCACACATCCTCTGCATGATGAGCAGTGGCTGTGAAGCATCTACTCTCCCGATTTCTACCAATACCACCAAAAATTTCTATTTCAAATATAGATAAAGTACAAGATTGACACTGATAATGAACATAGGAATAAATAATATTTTCTTTAAAAATGGGCACAAACTGAAATACAGAAAGTTTCACTTAGTCACCAAAATTTTTTACGGTGACGGTGGCCAAACACTGGAGTATGTTGCCCAAAGATGCTGTGATGTCTTCATGTTTGGAGATATTAAAAAATTATAATGCTCAGTCTCACACACACAGAGTAAAAAGATACTTCCATACGTTTAGACAGAACCTCCTCTGTTTCAGTTTGTGCCCACTGCCTCTCGTCCTGCCACTGGGTAGAAATCTTCCTTAGACTGTGTTGTAAAGTGCCACATAACTTTACTAAATTATCCAGAAGGGCCAAATATTTACACTATTTAGCTTTAGCAATACCTGCTTGTTGTCCTGTTCGTTTATTTTCTGCTGATTCTCAGTGGAGAAGCTTCGATGCTTTGCCTGAAAGAAAAAAAAATACTCTTAACACATGAACTTAATGAGTTATTTCTGTGAAACATATTAGTTTACAAAGGGTCAATGGCTTCTCTGTAATGGTACCTTCAACAGGCTGACTTAATTTCTCTCACTGCAGTCCCATATGGAAAATTAAATTTTATTGATTATAGAATAATCTATATGAAAAAGGAACAGCAGTTGCAATTGTTTCACTTAAATGCATAATTAAGCACATGCAAGTTAGTTCTGGTCCAAAAACTGAGTAGCCATGTTAGCATTACGCTGTGAGAGAAATAACTTGTCTCAAATGCTCACAAGCTGGAGAATAATTCCCTGGGAGTCTGGTAGGATAGAAGCTTGAGGCAGCCAAAAATTGAATGGAACTGCCTAGGTTCTCTCTTAAAAGTGATCATGCTACAAATATTGACAACAAAAACTTCAAATATAAAGGCAGACTTGCTTTAAGCATCATTTTATAGCACGGTAACATTTGAAACAAGTGAGGCATACTTAAATAAATGGAAACTCTAAGTAACTTTCTTTGCCCACTGTGTTCTTGCAGAGCAGAATCAAAGGATCTTTGTTCTTTCGGGCCAGTAACTTTCAGTTACTTCTTTAATTGCAGCAAACTCTGCAAGGTGCTCTCTCCTTAGCAAAAAAATGGGTCTCTGTTGCCTTTAAGCAGTCTTGTCATGTCTGCTCCTTTTTTCCTTTAGGAAATACCTAATCTGCTGTGTAATGAAAGCTTCCTAGCAGTAACAACTCTCCTTCATTATTGACCATGGACCACTCTAGATACTTTTTTACAGATTGCAAAGTCCATCACTGCTTTCTCTCTAGACAGGTTCAGCATGGCCACTAAAAGGCCAACACATGATGTTTTTGTGACACATTCTTTGTAGAACATATTACTCACTAATTGTGACCAAACCAGCAAAAATGGTTACACCATGGTTACATCATTTCTTGTTACTGCTGCCTCAGGTTGAAAAAGCAGCCATTAGATACTTTAACTGCCTTGCTTACACATGCCATTTGATCAATCATTACTTGATCTCTAAATTGAGAGATGGCAATCTTTACTGTCACAATAACCAGTTCTCTCATCTTCTGAACATCTACATGTAAGAAAGCAACACTGTCCGGAGAACTTAGTAATGAACTTGCTACCACCTAGAAGTTACCATTTACAAAAAAAATCACTTTCCTTCCTTTCACCCCTTTCTATCTTTTACTTCTGCACTTGTCTGTGCATCTCCGGTTACGAAACTCAATTCTGATAAGTCATAGGTTTGCAAGAAGGCTGATCAGCTTGGCTGCAGCTTATTTAAATGTGCCGTTGGAATTCTTTTTTTTTAATCAGCACTTTTCTGACAACTTAGAAATGCAACTAGTATTAGAGCAAGAAAAATTTAGTTTTAGTAGGCTTTTATCCTTTTTCTCATAGGCCAACAGAGGTGTTTCATATCCCTGAAAAATACCTCTTACCTTTTCCCAGCTGTCTCTAGCATTGTCTGTTTCCTCCCCATCCCTCAACTAAAGCATCATAACTCCTCACCAACTTCAACCACTCTCCTCTCCTTGCATTACTACAGATGTCGCTCCAACAAGCTTGTTATATTTAATCATTTATGTCTGTCTCAGCTATGAACTTGTCCAAGGAGAGAGGCAGCTGCAGGTGGGAGAAGAAACAGACTGAAATTAAGCAAAGACCGGAAGTCATTAATTAAATTAATGCATTTTTTCCTCATCAATTTTCAACAGTAATTAAAACTGAATCCTAACAAGTCTAGCTATGGAGTTTTTCCCACTGTTATCTTGCTCATTTTTTTGGAACATAGGCTCAGAATGACAATCACAACGTTTCTGAGAAGCTGGAATTTATTGCATTGGCAGCTGAGCTGCAGTAGCTGACTGCATGAGCATTCTTAGCCTGTGACAACTGTATGGTAATTTGATGCGGTTTAGCCCCCTAAAAGAGGGTTCCAAACTCTGTGTTCTAAATTATCAAAAATTAGTGGTTGATACACAAGGCAGACAATATTTTCTGCTGAATCTAATTTAACTTAAGATTGCATTTGTACTTCTAGATCCATATTATTCACATACCTGATCTTCTCGTTCAAAGCCTGGTGCTTTTGGATAACTAGATGTTGGTGAAGAAACCCCTGATGTGCTAGACTCAGAACCCAAAATGCCATTTGCTAATGATCTCTGTCTACAAAGAGGTCCAAGGGGTGATAAAGAACTACTGCTACCAGAACTCGATGTTACAGTTGGACTTGAAGAACAGGAAATCTGTAGAAGACAGAAAACAGTGTCTAATACACTATGATATTTTTTTATGTTTATAGCTATAGTTTCCCTCTGTAATACAATCAATTGAAATTATAAATTCTTCCATAAATACCACACTAACTTTGGTTTATTTGAATATATTTTTAGACTTGCTTAAAAAAGTAGCAGATGACAGAAGTAGCAATGGAGCTATTGTAAATATACAGTCTTCAAAAGGAGATGCATTTGTACACAAAAGAAAAATCACCTTGTTTAGTCTCTACACACCAAATGAATCACAGGCAGACGTTACTCTACTTAAAGGATAGTAATTTATAACAAAGAAATACATGTTTTATGACAGTGTTGATTTACTTTCATACATTTATCTCTTAATTTACAGTTTAATGCAAGCATTATACAACATTTCACTCATTTAAAAGAACTCATCTGCATCAAACCAAGCAGCTAAAAAAGAAATGTAGAATCTTGGTAAAAAACCATCTTAATGCTTGCTTGTAAATCTCAGAAGGCTGTTTTCAGAGATTCCTAAATATTAAAATGTTTATTGATTAATAAAGCAACATTTTTGTATTTATAAACCATTATTGAATTTATAATTATTGTCTGTGTTGTACATTTTCAAGACAGTTTTCAACTTCTAAGGCTAAAGAGCTTACATTGAAGGTGCAATCTCTAGGTAGGTCTGGCCAATTTTTTTTTTCTAAAAGTATAATTCTAATAAATATGAAATTTATTAACTCAAGTGCCAGTATCCTACAATAACACAACTGAGTGGAACTGCAGGCATTCCTTGTTTCTGCATTTTACACATAACTGTTCCATTTTCTTAAACTAGACTAATAATTAGACTCACAAAGGCAGTATGAAAATAGTAACATCCTATATTTATGCCTAACAGCCCAGTGGTGAGAACATTCAGTGATGATACACATTTCAATCCCTTCTGTGCTTGTTTCAGAACAGAATCTGCCATCTTGCAAGGAACTGAATTAAGTCAATACAATAATGGAGTGAAATTCTAACAGTTATTTTGGTTTGTTTAAAATACACACAGAATCACACAGACTAAATGAGACTAAATGGGAATAACTCTATAATAGTTTACTGTTACACACTCAATTTAGAGTTAATATCCTAGCTCTTAATTTTACTCTATGTTCCAAAGAATATTTAAGTATTTTAAGCAAGTCAGGATTTTAACAGGAGACACCTCTCTCCCTAGAATAGTATAACCTCAATATGTCCCTCCTGAGCAGTGGGAACTTCAGATTCAAATTCCTGTAAATGAGGAAAAGGATACACATGTAAACCTAGATGAGGTCTTAAGCCTGGACAGAAAAAATCACCTCCAACAAATGTAAGCCCTATACTTGCTGAAGGTTTCTACCTGTATGTTCACTCACTCTCTCCCCTCCAGAAAATCTGTCATATATCTATGCCAACTTTTGTCACTGGATTTATTCTGAAATCCAAAGACAACTTCTCTACACATCAGTGTGAAATACATGTATGACCTGAGACCAAGAGTGGGTACTACAGCAAAAAAAAATTAAATTGATAGCTCAAGGTTTGCTCAGACAAAATTCCTTCTTAAGTCAAAGGCTGAAGAATTAATGGTTTTGACCACGTTGTTTATCACAGCATGCAATGCTTTCCTTTCTGTTACCATTTACTCTATATGCAAAACTGAGGATTGCCCCTGTGCATGGCAATGTCAAGTTTGCATGGTTCTTTTTGGCTCTAAAATACTGAAATTATTTCTTTATGCTAGAGAGAAAAAGAAATCCAAAAGACACTGCCAGGAAAAAAACCCAACCGTTGCTCTTAAGTGAAATTTTTTAAAAATTGTGGGTTTTTTTGTCCTTCAAAGCATGCAAAGTTATTCAGTGCTATATGAAAGGATTCTGAAAACTTCTTATGAATAACATAGTTACATCTTGTAAGTACATTTAAAAGCATACTCTTGGTAGCACAAGGCTGCTTAATGCAGCAGAAAAATATGTAAGATAAAAGGACTGGACAGTAAAGGCAGACTAACACCTAAAGTAAGATACTAATTCAGATAAACTACCGAATCTAATTTGAGGGAGAGTTCCATAATCTATATATAATGTTTCACAGATGCGTATTTCATATCCACTCATTCAGCTAAGCGGGCAACAGATTATTTTACCAACACATGAAGATATACATCACAGTTATTCTCCTACAATGTGACCTAATGAAGAATGGGGAAGATACAGGATGGAAGATAACCATTATGGATCACCTGTCCTAGAGTGCTACCTGGGGACAACAGAGCCATAAGTGGCGAATGATGCTCTTGTTCACCCAGAAGTACTCAGTTTGAGGTAGAGGGTTACAAAGCAAGAGCAGATTTTATCAGCTATGTAGACCATAAGATAAGAGCATAAGGTGCCACTCATGTGCTCCTGGTTACAGTAAGCACCAATCGTGGCATTAATATATATATATAGAGAGAGCTGTAAACATTAAGAGTTTACAATACAATTTTGCGTAGTTTTGCTCTGAAAAGCTAAACTAAAACAATTGCTCAACCCCCTAAGGCACAGGTAGAATCATCTCATCTCATTACACTAATATTTAGGCTTTTGGTTCTAATCTCTGAAGAGCCCAACAGATATCCTCTACTCTGTCTTTTATATTTTTCAGAAAACAAAAGCTAGTTAAGTTCTAATAACTGGAATGCATAGTACTACAAATTTCATGTGACTCAACTTGCAAATAAAATACATAGAACTCATGCAACTGAAGCAGGAAAAAAAAATGGGTCATGTAATAACCATGGTAGGTTAAATATAGGAGCAAGAAGAAAAAAAATCAAACTTAGCCTGAATTTACAAGGCAACTGTACAGAAAAATCAGTCTTTTTGGTCTGAAGTTATTATTTAGAATTCATCCCTCCTTGTGAAAAGGACTTTGGGGTTTTGGTTGACAGTTGGCTGAACAGGAGCCAGCACTGTGCTCAGGTGGCCAAGGTGGCCATTGGCATCCTGGCCTGTATCAGAAGCAGTGTGGCCAGCAGGACCAGGGCAGTGACTGCCCCTCTGTAGTGGGCAGTGGTGAGGCTGCACTTCAAGAGCTGTGTTCAGTGTTGGGTGCTTACTTTCTGTTCCCCAATGCTGCAGAATTTCCATTTTGCTATCGGCATTGCTATGAACAGCAGTGTCCTCAGTACTACTAACAGTAGGAAAATCTATTACCGTTATCTTTTTCTTTGTTTTTTTTTTTAAGTTTCCTCTTTATTAAGACAGAAGCACAAACAACAGAAGTTTGAATTCATACAGCCTGCAGTCTGGAAGAAGCCTTCAAGATGATATTTGAAAACTGTTCAGCTTAACAAAGTATTATTTCTCCAATGAGTGTGGTAACTGATCACATGCACATGGCCAGCCATCTTAGTTATGAAGTTAAACAGACAACTTGAGGCTTAATGAAGGCAGCACAATGTTAGCACTGAATGTGCAATCAGGATGAGCTATGAAAGCATGCGATCTGTACCACAACTGAGCTGATAAGCACTGACTGCTTAACTGTGTTAACTTATATATGTGACCAATCATAGAATGGTAGGGGTTGCAAGAGACCTTTAGAGATCACCTAGTCCAACTCCCCCGCAGAAGCAGGTTCACCTAGATCAGGTCACATAGGAACATGTCCAGACAGGTCTTGAAGACCTCCAAGGAAGGAAACTTCACAACGCATCTGGGCAGCCTGTTCCACTGCTCCCTCACCTGAACAGTGAAATAGTTTATTCTTATATTTAAGTGGAACTTTTTGTGTTCCAGCTTCATCCCATTACCCCTTGTCCTGTTGCTAGTTACAACAGAAAAAAGAGATGCCCCAACTTCCTGACATCCATCCTTTAGATACTTGTAAATGTTAATAAGATCCCTCCTCAGTCTCCTCCAGACTAAACAGCCCCAGTTCTCACAGTCTTTCCTCGTATGAAAGATGTTCCAGTCCCCAAGTACTTACACATCTTTGATAAACTTAATGAAACAAAGATGGTCCTGGTTACCCATTGTGACCAACATTTATCCTATGCAAATATTCAATCTTTTAAATACATCATGGACTCTGGGCATAAGGACATCATGGCCAACTTTTCTATCCTTTTACGCTTCAAAAATAAACTATGGTTCACTGCTCACAGACTAGAAAGGCTAACATAAGTACTCTATACTTGATAAATGCAATTAATCTTTGGTGCATCTCCTCTTTAATCTCCAGAACAAACAGCAAGTTTTGCTATTAATTTTGCAGTGCCACAAATTTGAACAATATTTACAGACAAATTTTATCACACAGACAGGTGTTTGCTCTGTATCATCACCTAACTTAGGTACACTACCATGAGGTACCCATAACAGAGAGAAAGAGATGCATGGAGAAGATCAGTACTATAATCCTCAAGCATGAGTTGAGTGTGTTTTAAGAAGAGGTGATAAGATTTTTGACCTTTTTTTGTCTGAAAAGTTGCTCAAATTACTATACATTTTGTTTTGACATAACAACATTTGAAAGCTATAGAGAAAGCACATAAAGCAGCAAGTATGACTGTGATTGCATGTACTGAGATAGCCTCAGAAATCCAACTCTCACAGCACTATGATAAAAAACAGACATAGGAGAAGACCATTTGGTTATGTGAAATTGCAATACACTTGCAGTATATAAATGAGAATGGCTGAAATTAAGAGATGAAATTCAAGTGAGGCAGAAGCTTATGACTAAGATGCAGAAGTGACTGAGGAATAGGGGTGCTAGCATATTGGACGATGAAACATTACTTAGCTGAAGATTAATGGAAGGACACGCAAGGACTAATGGATATATGATTAAATGCAAAGAAGTGGTAACGTGACCAACTTCATTAACAAAACACGACACCAAAGCTTAAATGGTGCAAATAATGTATCTGAAACAAGGATCAAGATACTTCAAGACTTGTATGAGCAGAAATATTCAAGAAACCTAGTCTACTATCATTTCCAATAACCAGGGAGTTCAGGTACATGAATTTTACCAGCACAATAGAATAAACACTAAGGAAGACCCTCTTAAAGTTAAATAAAGAATGAAAGAAAAGACATGTATGTCATTAAAAAAGGAGCAGTATGAGAATGAGTAAAAAGGAGTGTTCCTTCTGGCAATCAGACCACGCTGGACAGAACACAAAAAGTAGCAATGGCTAAGAACAAGCAGGAAGAGTTGAAAATGAAAGTTGCTGGTATAAATGCAGTTCCTAAAGAAGTCACATGGGACTGAGAAAAGGATGAGTGAATTTGATGCTGCAATCCATACAAAGACTCTTACTTAAGGCACTTCACAGCTTTGATGCAATATGAGAAAAAAAAATGGGTATGCCCAGAAAGCCAACGTAGGACTTGCTAAAGCAACACAACAAAAAGAATGATAAAAGGTGATGCCAAGTGTGGAGAAACAACCAGCACTAATTGAAACGAAAAATTACAATCAAGAGAAATACTGTATTGCATTGTAAGGGTTAAATACATTTAGATGATACAATTGGTGAAGTACAAGGCAAAGAGAACTGCAAAGACAGATTGGAGAAAACCAGTACTATCACAGATCAGGTGAAAGGACTGTCAAAGGTATAATGTTAGATGCTTCAAACTAGAAGGGAAAAGGAACACTAATCTAGAAGTGCTCTGTGGAAACTGAACTCACATTTACCAAAAAAAGCTGAAGAGTAGATTATTTCCTGATTGAACTGTTAAGGAAAGATACAGCAGAGGAATGACTGATGACAGTCCAATTGACAAGACAACTTTGATGAAGACATAAGAATACAGTATAGGTGAGATAGGAAGTTATACAGCCTCACTCACTATCAATCAGGACCATACAGAATCTTAATGGACTCATTTTTCCAATAACATTTATAGATATGGCAATGGGGACCTAAACAACTTGCTCCCAGTCAAGCAGGAATTTTATGATCGAGCAGAAAAGTGAGTTTAAGTCTCTCAAGAACTACATCATCTTTTTGCTCTAGATGCAAATACAACAACATGATACTTTCCCAGGGTATGTGAAAGATTTGGAAGATGAATAGGGATATTTTGTTTTGAAGATACAAAGGAAGAGAAGGTTAGAAAGTCTAATTTCATCATGATAAAACCCACTAAAATTAAGTTTACTCAGGGCCAATGTCTGACAGTGATGAGAATTAAGATGAAGGACTTATTGGAACAGTGGCTTATTGGCACAGAGAGAAAAACACAAATCACAAACGTAAATAAGTTGCTGGGATACGGAATAGAAGAAGTGAAAGCAAACAAGCAACAAAAGTCAAGAATGAAACACAGAAAAACAGAAGACCAACCTGCTCATGGAAATGCAGGAACTGAATATTCAAAAGACCCAAATAATGGCAGTGCATCAAACAGTGCTGCAGGTGAGCAGCTGAGTGAAAGAAAGACAGAATGTTTTGCCACACTTTAGAAAAAAGAAGGCCAGTTGTGATAAACTTCAAGCAGAAAGTAGAGGGAAGGGAGCAGGGTCAACTTTCCATTTCCACAATCAAAACTAGTACAGAGAGAGACTCACTGAGCACAGAATAGACAATATACGATGTTCAGCAGACTCTGAATGACTAACCAAAAAGTGCATGTATATGGAAGGTATATTAGAACAGTTAGTGTTTCAGCTGTACCTAAAGCATCTTTGAAAGGGTAAGAAGTTTAATTGTTAAGAGATGTTTTCATGGGTCTCTCCTGAAAGCTTCAAAACCTTAGCATCAACAAAATTAGCTTCCTAAATAAAATGGCTGACTCTCTCAGAACCTTTCATATACAGAAGCAGACTTCTAAGCTGGGAATCTAAGATAAAATGTAGGCCTGTTGGTATTTTTATTCCCAGTCTACAGGATAGCAATATGAAGCTCCATGAAAGAAACCCAGGAGTTTTAACAACTGCACTATTTATTGGCAATTATTTTTAAACTTTATTTATAACACATCTTTTTTTCTGGTTTCTAACCAAACAGTATAGATCAACAGTGCTGGAAAGCTAGAAGTAAAAATATACTTATGACTTGACCCTGCAAATGAAGTAAGAACAACACATCAGGAGAGAACAAGAGAGATGTCACCATCTTCAGATGTTCTTTTTCAACAAACATAAAACCTATCTCAACTGATACTAAATGGAAGATAACAAAAGCTCTGCAATATGTCTATCTCCTTCCTCTCCCCCATCCTTAACTGATAAAATCTGCCAATGTAAGCTACAGTTATCACCCTTGTAATCAAACACATCTCTACTACCAAACACACTGCATGTACTGCACCACTGCAAGAAGCTTTAAGTATAAAGCATGTTCAGGTAGGACATCAATTCATTTCTAATGCTAATAAATTAAGGCAGAGAAAAGCACTGGGATCAGGCAAGATCTTCCATGAATTAAACTTTTCCTATAGAAAAAAGAGACATGTGTAAATTAAGCTGTCCTGCAGTTGTGTGTTTGATAAAAATTATGTTCCTCGCTGTGGCATTCAAAATATTGTATCTAAAGCCAAAAAATAAAACAGGAACAGAAAACACAAATAATACACAGTTAAATCTGGTGCCAAGAGCAGACATTCCATTTAGGTTTACAGTACCAGTTAAATATTACTGCCTGACAGCTGTGGGTTTTTTTTCTCTTTTGCTGAAGTACAAAGAAATAAAAAACAGACATTTAAGAAGAAAAAGAAACATAATATATTGGCACAGTGATTATTAGTAGTAATTTTTCCAGAATTATTTCCACTTACATTTCCAGACTGCCCACTGCTATTTGTAATGCTGTTTGTGGAGTTAAGACTGTTGCTCCATTCATTTGCAATTCCTATGCTGTCTGTTGAAAACAGGTGAGCGCCTGGCTTTGATTGACAACCAGTTTGCAGTATGACTACATTCATGGTGTCCTCTGTTAAAGGAATCCCCAACAAATTACACACAGATTTGATACTTAGCTGTGTGAATTTAACAATTACATACCTAGTACCAAACACACCACCTGTCACATGAAAACATCAATCACACACAAGAAATCTTTTTCTTTAATAATAAGCATAACGACAAGATACAAATAACATAATTCACCACTATGTAACTGTGGCTACTAACAAACATGATGCTCTTATTTACTCTATCAAAAACTAGTGAGAGGTAGCTCAATATTCACATATTTAAAGTATTCTAGATTTTGCTTTATTTTCCAGAATCTCTATCACACCAGGATTTAAAGACAACATTTTCAGAACTGCTGACTGGAAAGGTAACTATGACATTGTAATTACATGGTTCCTCATTTTCTTTTTCCAGTCTAGAACCTTAAGTCATAAAACTTAATCATAAAAGAATTTGAAGAGAATATGAGATTTGAAATATTAAACTTATAAAAGAAACAATAACCTTTGAGAAAGTTCATTAACTTACACGTACATTGTGACCAATGATTTGTTAATTTTCATACCAGAAAATTCAGCTCAAGGTGACACACTTCCCCAGAGGCAACTTTATTAAACTATTAAACATCTCAGATATTCGATTCTTTAAATGTGAAATATATTAAAGAGATTTAGACTTCTAATTTTACAGGCCAATGACAAGTTAACAAAAAATGTTTACTTTATTAAGCATTACTACAATTAACAACATTCTTCACATTATAATCTATGCATACAAGACTTTTTTTTTCATCTCTAGCCACTACTGCATTTCTGAAGAGGTAATGGTAAACTACAGTTACAAACAACATTTATGAACATTTCTCTCCATCAGAAATAATAAGTAGCTCTGATAGAGTGTATGAAGGTACAAGCCAGTGCAGTAAACAGATTGAGTATGAGATATGCAGACACCTCTTTTCAGTGGAGATATGATAGCTGAGGACTTTCAAATGCTGTGGGTTTTTTCTACTCAGATCACAACTTCCCAGCCTTTTTACAATATGGTCCAATGGTTTACCAAATATTTCCACTATCATAAAAAGCCAGGGATGTGGCTCTCAAAAGAGAAAGGAAAAACCTACTAGTAAGTACCACTATACACACAAGCCCAGTCCAGCCACATCCAAAAACAAAGGGAAAAAGAAATCAGAGATTGAAAAGATGATGTCACTAGACCACTGCAGTTCCTCCTACAGAATGAGTGCAAAGAACATTTGGGAAGACAGAAATAGATGCACTTTTTATTTACTCTCACTTTCACCACTTATTATCTCATTGTATAGGTGCTTGCCCAGAGCAAATCAAGTCAGATGGCTTGTGTCCAGTCAACCCTCACACTGTCACAGGACAAGCACTATTTGATTCAGGCTCTCTCTTAAATCTTCATTAGATTTTTCTTGTTCCACACATACTCATCCAATATTCTATAAACAGCTGCAAGTAGTCACACCACCCTAAAAGGGTAGTATGACTGGTTTCCAAATGATCAAAGATAATTAATCTCTCTCTTTCCAAAGTATTTTGAGAGAATAGCATGATTACTTCTTGCTAGTCTTCTTACAGATATCAAGTCAGACAAATTCAGAATATGTGCTTCTACATCACGCTAATTTCTTCCAAGAGTGAACATCTTGACTGTGGACAGATTCCCAAAAGGTACACATTCTACAGTATCCCTCAGTCTAACCATTCTCAAAAGACCTGCAGCTGTTGTACAAGATCACAATTGACAGAAAAGAAACAGTCTCAAAGAAGCAGCCTATCTCATGGAGATGACAGTTTCATGCCTTTCATACTCATCATAAGACCTACAGCCTGAAACCATTCTCTCTGCCTTCCCTAATAACAGAAGGGACAAAACCCATTTTATTCTACGGGCATAGGAGCTGGTAAACTAAACTTAACGCTGTTGCCAGTAGCAGAACGGCACTCTTGCTGATAGCAACTGAACACCTAACTCCCGATGAGCTGTTCAGATGGCCAGAGACAGGGGCTGCATACTGTTTCAAGTTCATTTATCGAGATTTCCTGCTTCCACAGTCTTCACTCCAGATATGCAAGCCAAGGAATTCCAGAGCACGCTGGTTGAGCGATTGAAGTCTCTTCTGTTAGACATAAAATTCTGTCTAATGCAACTACGTGATGAAAATTAAGCTGCTGCTTCTCAATTAGCACTGCTAATGTTAAAAGTCTCAGAAATTATTCTTAAAGAGTACAATAATTCATCTTTCAAAGTAGAAGGAAGAATGAGGATGGGGTAGAAGGATTAGCAACAGAATAGAAAGATATCCTTTGGAGAGAATAACATTGGCAAAATGCTAAGTTCAAACTTTCAGTTTTCTTTATCTTTAGTCTGAGCAATGCTCAGCTTTTCCTTAGAGATGGAGATCTTGTTTATTGTCAATGAGAGCTTCCTGCAAGAATGATGCGTCTCATCAGAATCAAGCATCAACTGGACTGGACTGTTAAAGATACTAAGCAACAAGACACATAGAAGTAGATAATGATGGTCTCAAAAGAACTCCAGTCTCCAAGAGCTCTACTGCATTTATCCTGTACACCCTTTATGCTGGAGAAGCAAGAAGGGAGGCAGCACCAAGTATATTCTAGGGAAGAAGAGAGTGAAAATGTAGTCTTCTGCCTCTGGAGTTTTGTAGCATGTCACAGTTATCCCATGCTGTGAATATATATACACATGCAGTGGATTTGTTTAAATCATACTCTTTCAGTTGTTTCATAAAAAAAAAAGCTTAGAAAAACAATACAGTAAACCTAGTGTCATAAATTATTTTTGTAACAAATGTGTATTTTCAGACTTTCCTAGATCAAAGAAGCGCTTGCCAACAGTGTTGTCAACAGACTTGATCTAGGAGATAGGCTGATCAGCATGAAAGCAAAGGCAGTGAGCTACTTTTGATGAGAAGAATCAGACAATGCTAACTTCATTGCCACAATGTTTTGAAAAATTTTTACGTCTTAGAATAATGGGGTTCTTGAAATAAATACAGGAGGTCACTTATCCTTCCTCTTCTTTGAATAATAAAACCATAGAAAAATAAAATTATTATCCCACAAAAGTTAAATGACAGAGTGACTAGAAACAAGGGCTGTGGGCAGCAAGAATCACTCTAATTCACTGAAAGTTCTTTAGGTAAGCCAGTGACACAACAAATACTTGTACAGAATTTCACATTTGCCTAGACAGGTCAGACAGAGAGAGGCCACCATTACTTATCATTAGAGAATCAGAAGACAAATATTGTTGAATTGCTGAGATTTGGAGCTTTCTAGTATCAGTATGGTCTCTCATCTCTCGTTCCTGTTCTAGAAGCAGAAGGCAAAAAATAAGATGGAAGCAGAATAATTTTTTTAGTCCTTTTTGGAGAATAATTATGAGGTTTTGCTGATTACATAAACAAGCAAAGACTACACAATTGAAAACAAAAAGATTTATCACCTATAAGAAATGAGTTAGATAGAAACACTTCAAGTTCTACCTCGTATCACAACTGAAAAGAAGACATGAATAGCTGTTGCAGCAACAGCACACTTCAAATTTTGGACTGCAGGAAGAGTGTAGGGGTAACTTGACACTATTATTAAAAAGAATCTGATGATGCACACACAGATTTAATCTGTGTAGATGCATACGGAAGAATTGAATGCTCTCTTGGAGAAAAAAAAGGTCCCTCTTCCCTTTTTCTATGTATAGCAGTTTGAGTGCAGTGAAGATGAAACTGGGCTGTGGAAGAAAGAGGACAGTTGACATACTTTTCTCTGTGTTCTTTTTCAGTTTAGCTAAGGGTGTAGTTCTGCAAATACTTGCAAAGATGTTTAACTTTTACCTGAGAAGTCGACTTTCAATAGGAAAGCTAATATATAAGAAGTCAGGTATGTGTACATATAGAATTGCCAAATCAAGCTCAAAGAGTTACAGGGACAAGCTGTATTTGTAAAAAAAAACCTCCTCCTGATCCACTGCTGCTGCAAATTTGATGCTAATGCAGCAAGCTCCCATACTTGAAAGGATGGAATAAATTCCTAAAAACAAGTGGCATCCAATGCCATTTATGCATTAAAATCAGTGATGTTAAGTCATTTCTGTTACTAATGCTTAAAAATGATGGTTCATGTTTACGAATACTGACACAAATTAACAGTTCTCTTACTTACTTTCAACATGTGCAAAGGCACAGAATGGACCACGTGGGCAGTAACCTGTTTGGCGCATGTCATTGCACTTTGTAGATTTATATATCTAAACAAAAGAGAAGTGTAGTTAACACCTAAACAGATTTGTTAAGTAATGACAAAAGAGTTAGAAAATTAAAAAAACCTTTAAATGAAAAACTCTGTATAATTACCAACCTTCAGTTTTACACAGTCTTCTCAGAAAATTCATTTCTTAGAATCATTTTAAAACAACCAAATAGAAGAGCAGAATTTTAAGGAAAAAACAACCTGAGAATCTTAATCCTCTTCTGTATAATAATATAGTAAATAACAAGAATATTTCATAAAAGCAGCATTTAAACTGCTTCGGTTTTCTGTGTTGTAGAGGCACAAGACAAACATCGGAAATAATATTTTCAAGAGTCATTTACAACATTTTAAAGAATTTTGGCATGAGAAATTATTTATGTAGTAGAGCAGTTTACACAGCTGAAGGAAAAAGCAAACCCAGTATGTTCTTTTCAACACAGTTCCTTTGTTAGGACACCTCTAATATTCAAATCACCTCCAACATTCCTAACTTGACTAGATGCATGAGAACTGAAGTGATACTTGACTGTTCATGACAGTAATGGTAAGTAGTTAGTAAGGTCCATTCAGTTTGTTTCTCTTACCAAGATTTTTATGATCTTTAGATTTCACGAGACTGGGAGAAGGTGCTGATAGACTATCACATTAGAACAATATTAATAACCTATTTAAAAGGGCATAGATTCTTTAGAAAAGTAATTCTAGTGATTTGCAAGTCTGTGGCAAACAGCAGAGGGACCCTTTTGGTTCCCCAAACCTTGGTATTATGGTCTTTTTGACTTTTAGTGTCAGCTGAGTGAATCATGGCTCAGTAAGTAATAATTTATAATTCAGAATGCCACTTCCTTGGCACTTTTGCATATGTTCTGTAAAAAAATCTTCACCTCAGAGCAAACATGACAAATGAAATTCTGTAGCAAAAAAAAAAAAAAAATCAACAACCAGTTCTGTAATCTCTATTTTTGAGCTATCTTAAGCATCTGAGATAAATTTCCCTCTCATAAGTGATTTTCAGTTGAAGTTAGTTCATGCACAGTCCAAAGATCATCCAAGAAAAATAACAGTAAAATGCTAAAACACAAAATGTTTACTGATGTTTATAATTCTACAAATAATTTGGTTTTCCTTGAACACTGAAAAAGTGACAAAGAATCCACGTCATAGACAAACATTCACACAAATGACACATGTTTAACAAAAAAAAACAAAAAAAAAAACAGGAGAACTGATCTTTCCATTAGTTTCCATGAATTTCACTGGGAGCATTGCAAAAAACTCAGGAGTAATTTGTGGATACGACATCCAAACTAGGAAAATGAAGTTGGGCTCATCCCCTTTTCCTTTCTCTTCTCTATTTAATGGCGAAATACAAAATCCCAGTGTTGTACACACAGCTAATGCAGATGAATAAAAAATTAGAAAAGCTGACTGGTTTCAATGAAATATGAAGGTTTCAATTTGCACTCCTAGCCAAAAAAGAGCCTTCTTGATTCTATGAGCTACCCAGACGGTGCGGAGTGACTTTTGGTAACTGCTAAAGATAGAAGAAACGGTAATACAGACAGTGTCAAAATACTTTTGGGGCAGAGGTTGAAACTCAAAGACTGATTCTGGAGATAGCCACGTCATCTACACATACTGATATTACAAGATCAACAGAAAACTCAAAAAAGTAAGTCGTTACAGAAGACTAAGTCCCAAGCTATACACCAGAACACAGTTGCTATCTATTAATGTAGAATCAAGCTATTCTGAATGTGATAATCAAGAGACTTCAAAAAGTAATCACTAAGCCAAGAGGCAATGACAATATTCTTTATATGAATTTGGTTAATAACCAGTACATGAAAGCATCCAATAAGAGAAGATAATGTTGGATAAAGTGAACATTAATTCAACTTAAAGGATATGAAAAATTCAGGTTGAACTAATGTTACTGGCATCAAGTAACTAGACTGAGCAAAGAAGGCAACTGATTACCACTACTAAATAGACTGAATTTAAATATCAACTGAATGAGTGCTTTGGAATCCTCAAGTCAGAGGTACAAATGCTGCATGAAACTTCCATTCTAACCACACAACTGGATAAAAGTCAGAGATGGGGCAAAGGAGGGAAAGCATCATAGGTTATGATACTGAATGACAATTATGTCAGTGCAGGCACATTGCCAGTTTCTGTGAAATTAAATACTAGGCCTAAAATAAGGTGGAGTGCTAACATTCTCCTCACCAAACTGCCTTGATTATCAGTAAGAATTACGTTCAAAAATACAACAAAGGCAGACAGCTAATGGCAACAGGCAAAGATTGAAGTGACTGTAGCTGCTGTGGAAGCAAATTATTTTCAGTTGAAGAACAGAAAGTGAATTAGGTAATTGTTACATCAGAGGGATTTTTTTTTTTAATTGGCAATTAAAACAAAAGTATTTGGGAACCGTGTCTAACAAAGTCATCCTCTCAGGAGTAACACGTGCAACTGAGGTATAGTAAGTGTAACTCACATATGTTTGAGAAGAGCAAAAATAGCTGACTGAAGCTACTGCATGTCCACTAATTATTTTGTCTGTCACCAGTTAGATTAAAGAAAGAAAGAAATAGGATAAATTTAAAAGTACATTTGGTAAAGGCATATCCTAGTAGATTTCACTATAAAACTTTGATAATTCAAAGGTCCTTTTGTAAAATGAAAATGCAGTCATTCTGCTAAGCACCTCAATAAATATCAGGGATTCATTCATTAAGCTACTGAAGAACATGACTCAAAATATTATGTAACTGGTGTTGAATTGACTAATGGAGGGACGACAATGGGTGGTAAGAAAGAAGGCAGCAGCAGACAAAATGGGTAGCAGATCTCAAGGCTGACCTTTGAGACTTATTTTAGCACTTTCACTCATAGCTGCTTTGTCATAAATAAAAGTAAGGTAGCAATAATAGGCAGGAAGAGACCTTTACTACAGAAAAGGGATGGAATATGATGCAGAAGAAATTAGATGATCTGAAATAAATCTGGACTGTAAAACCTCTTGTAATCAGGACAGTGAAATTCTGAGGCAGTATTTCAAGTGTAGAGACAGTTGACACCTATTTAGTATAAAGATGTAGCTGGTCAACTTATGATAGCGAATGTATGATATGAAGCTTGCAACAATGCTAAAGTCAATATTCCTTTCCCAGTATGGTCTTGAGATGCCTTCATCAATCTCCAGAATTGGAAGAAAAATGAGTCATTGCTTGAAAGGTCTTTGCATACACCTTACTAAGTATTGGACATTCTAATGGAAGAAATTGAATGCTGCTGTGAATTCTCATGTCTGTTCAAAGGTTCCCAAATGAAAACAGATATCAAAGGGTGTACAGGCAGTTTCTGGCATAACATGGTCTTTTCAGTATCACGGTTGTTTACATTAACTGGCACATTTATTATTTTCATAATGTTACATAAAAATTCCGTCTCAGCAGATTGCATGCCACTGCTCTCTTCCCAAACATTTCACTGTTATGCTCAAGCACCCAAAATTACAATACCTCTGTCTACAGAGGAATCTAAAATGATCTTGCTTTTTTGAAGTGTCTTACACTTCAGCCACTAGGAGTTTTCTGCTCTTTCCACCTCCTCCTGACCTATTCAATTTTATCCTTGTTATTTGCAATAAAGCTTTTTAAACTATATTTAAGAATAAATTTTTCCCAAGTTATTGAGTAGCAATATTGAGTGTGACTTCATTACCAGCCCAAGAAGTTAGGTAAAAACAGAGAACGCATTTCCTAATGCTCAAATCCAGAGAAAATTAATTTTTCACAAGCAGCACCAAAAAAATGCCTGTCAGTGAAAACCACAGAGGTACAAATAACTATTTCTTCTCAAATTTTGTTTTGCTTAGGCAAAAACCTCAGCAACTGGAATGAAATGACTCATTTTTTTTCACGAACAGTATCTTTGATGACCTAATCCGTAATACACTTGAAATCACTAAAAATAAGTAGAAACGTAGTTCTTACCTCAGGATGAAACTGCTGCTCTGTCCGAGAATGACAATATTGACAGCTGTCCCCACTTTCACACCTTGAAGGTTCACCCCATTCATCTGCATGTTTTACATTGGGGCAAGGGGTGGACCTAGAAAAAAGTGATGTCCAGAGCATGTTTGTATCTACTTCCTAGCAGAAGCCTCAAACAATTTCCCAGTAAATCTCAGGACGTTAGAACGTGAGACCTATAAAGTTGCAAATTCTGAGAGACTGACTTTTTGGAAATTCTTTGACAGAAACATGAGTTAGTAGCTTTCTATCTGCCTTTTGTCTAATGATATTTATTCACAGTATCAAGACTGTCAAGCGAAACCCATAAATTCTAAACTTTGTATCACTGCATGAAAAAACATCAAAACCAAGAAAAGAACCACAGTGTATGAGAATGATGTAAAAATGATGTCATGATGAAAAGTAAGAGGATACGCACCAGATTTTGGTACTAAAAATATTTCCCAGAAATGGAAAAATTACAGAACAAATCCAGAAAAAGAGACAGAAATCATAAATCTTTTCATAAAAGAGGTTTGTCCTAGAGATTCCAGTTTGGGTAAGAATTATAAAATTTGGGTTTATTCTTCACAAGAAGGATATTTCCATTACAGTTTTATAGGTTTTGTCTTCAGAACTGCTTTTTTCCCCCAGAAAAATATTAGCAAGGCTATTGGGAAAGATGTGGTTTTATTGCATTGGGAATATCCAATTGCACTATAGAAGAACCCAAACAGATCAGTCCATTAACAGCTGTCTGACTATTCTTAATATGTATTTATGTACCTGTATTTGAATTTTCTGGGATTTCGTCTTCTATCTCGGCTATTGTGATAGTGTGGACATGCATAACCCTGGCGGCAGAGTCTGGGTGGCTTGGTACATTGTTCTGTCTTGTAGCCAGCTAATACAAAATTTGTGTCTGTAAACAGGTCAACAATTAAGAGAAATAAACAACTAATTTTTGCATTCAGAGTGTTTTTAGTGAGCTTAGGTATCACACTGTTTTTTGTAAAAAAAAAAAAACAGGATTCATTGACGCCTCCATTTTCACAAGCTTAGACTGACCCCTGTTTTTTTTTGTTAAAAAAAGTCTAACATATTTACAATCTTCACTGCTTTTATATTCAACAGCAATATTATAAAAAAAGTACACAAATAAAGCACTAGATAAACTATCTGGAAATTCTCATTATATACATTTAACATTTTGAAAATGAATACCTGAAAATACATTTTGCATTTTAGTTAAGACAAACACTAAAAAATTTGTACAATTTGATTTCTGGATTTCTCTTAAGTTTAGTGTTGACAGTCCTTATTTCATAAAAACTGCTTTCATGTTAAGGTATGTTAAAGCTGTCCAGTAAAACCTTCCTGGACAAATTCTAGAGCCTCTTCTCTACCTTTGCCTCTGTCTCTACACCTTTGGTTCCAGGAAGGAGGAGCTAGCAGATGACAAACAAGGCTCTGTCTAGAAAAAGAAAAATTCAGAAAAAGAATGGAGCAAGTAAATAAATTAGAAGGTACAACTTAGCTAACAGCAAGCATGGGATTGTGAGAAGTAAATAATGTCAAACTAATCTGTCTTCTTCCTAAGGTGGGAAAATGGATGTAGGCAAAACAGAACCAGCCAATATCATGTATCTTGACTTCGGCAAACCTGTTAGCCTGAGATGTTCTCAAAAATGAACTGTGTAGTACTACAAGACTCTCTGCAGGATTTGTGAAAGATCAGCTGAAGAAACATTCTCAATGAGTTATTATGAGTTACTTTCAAATAGCAAAGATTATTAATCAGAGTATCACACAGAGACTATTCTTTTTTTATTCCTTTTCAATAGTTTAATTAAAGACTTAGGAAAATAGGGTTGAAATCACTAGTTGGATAATTTCTGATCCCCAGAAATGATGTGCAATCTCACCATATTTACAGAGACTGACAGAAGCCCTACAACATTATATGACACAGATCTGTCACAAGGTAAGAAATGCAACTGAGGTGCACATTTTTGGTTAATTTTGCTGCCTTTTTACACCAAACATCAAGTATTTTTTTACCTACAACTGATAAGCTGTACACATTACTTGTACTTAAAGGGTTGGAACTCACCCTATAGAAGATTTAAAAAATATAGAGGAGATAAGTATCAGACAATCATCTCGCCTTGAATTCCTCAGACACAGCATCTTCATGCAACCTCTTCCCCTGTTCCTGTCCTCACATGAACTTTGTGGAAGTAATTGTACTCATCAGTCTTTTCTAAGGTAAAATTTCATCAAGAGCTCTAACAATATCTGACTGAAAGTAACATCTCTGGCTATATAAGCAAGTCTAAACCAAGAAGAGGAGAATAAGCTTTGAAAGCCTTAAGAAAATGAGAGCTATTGCATTTACTTTAAGAGATCTAATATAAAGCTTTTAAAACATTCTTGTATTTTAATATTTTGCTCCAATCCTCTGTTTAATATTCCATTTCATTTCTGTTCATTGAGCTCAGCAAAAAAATAATAGTCCATTAACTACAACACTAATGACTCAAAATATGAGGACTCTAATCATTACTACTACTTAGCACAAGGCAGAACTCCTATTGACTTTTAAGAACATTCATTCAATTGCCAAAGACTAGCAACACTTGTATCAATTAAGTAAACTGAAAAAGACATTTTCAAAATGCAATCTCAATATAAATGTGACAGATAGTACCACTTGTCCACATATACCTGTATTACTTATATAAACCAATTCTTTGCTCTGTTAAAAAGGGATTCTCCCAGATGAAGACCTGTCAAACACCTATAAATAGAAAATAGAGACAGTGTAACATTACCCTGCCATCTTGGATCTTCACTAAGGATCTTTTCAATCATTGCCTGGCTTGCTAAAATTCCTGGTTGCAGATCTGGAATGCCTTCACCACATCCTAGTTGTCCATTCTGCAGGGTTTCCTGTGCCTGAAGTTCTCTGGAATGGGGAAAAGAAAAGAACACTGCTAAACTGTATAGCTATACCCTGTCTATCACAGGTATAACTCCTGTCCAAGTCTATCAAAATTCTGTCACTTAATCCATCTGTTAAGAAGCTTAAATTGTAAACTGTATTTCAAACCATTACTTGTGCTGCAGCTGGCAAACAATCTAAGGAACAACCATGTCATACAAGTCAGGGCAAACGTATGAAGGAATGCTAGCAGACAATGGTTTGTATAAACAGACAATGTTTGTACCAGCAATGTCCATCTGTAACTCTGTATGCTGGGGTCCTGACACTGTGAATATGCTACAAATTTCTGATATTCCACTGCCACATATGTCATGACACAACTAAAAAATATATAGAAAGGGCAATAAAAATGATCAGAAATACAGAAGAACTTCCCTATAAGAGAGAATGAAACACCATTAAGATTCTTTGCCCTGGAAGTTATGACTGAAGGTAGGTACAAAATATAGCTGTTATATAATATAATGGTATATATAATGGTATAATGTTATTATACCATTTTAGTAAAACTAAGCTGTACAAAAATGCAACAATGGCAAATCAGTATAAAAAGTTTTTAAAAAAATACATAAACATAACTATAGGACAAGGGGTAATGGAAAAAAGGTGGAACACACAAACTTCCATTTAAACATAAGGAAAAACTATTTCACTGTTAGGGTGAGGCTGTCCAGGGAGGGTGTGGAGTCTCCTTCTCTGGAGATATTCAAGAGCCACCTGGACATGTGTGACCTGATCTAGGTGAAACTGCTTTAGCAGGGGGGTTGGACTGGATGATCTCTAAAGGTCCTTTGCAACCTTACCATTCTGTGATAATTGTATTAGGTAGACTTTGAAGCAAAGAAGAAAGAAATCGAGGAATCAAATAGCAGAGGTGGTATACGAGATTCAAAGGCCTCTACCTTCAATAGGCACTCCTTTCTCTAAACACCAATATTCAAGGAGCTTACCCCTCCTATCCCAAAATACTCCTACTCAGAATCTCTTAAGAGTTTTGAAGGTGTGGTGGTTTATAATGTAACTGGATATGGTATAATTTATGTATTATTTCAAGAATTTCCCAGATCCCAAGTATCCTTCAAGACAGAGAATCTCAAAACAAAAGGAAGACAGATCCAAAGCCAAATCTAAAGCTTTTCAAACTGTCAAAATATTTCTTTTACAGATTCAGAAAAGGTGAAGGAAAACAGTTCCTAGAGAGTGATTTTTCTTTAAAGTGAATATGTAGAAGAACACAGCTATTAAGGGGAATAAAGTTAACATCAGCATTGGTGATTCTACTGCTATTTCTGTGCTCTTTACTTAAAATGAAAAAAACCTAATATCTGTGTCCATCGTAAAGGAAAAAGATCACCAAAGAAAAAATGAGACCCACTTGTTTAGATCTCCTTATGAATGCTGGATGCCTGAAAACTGAAGAAGCAATGGCATGTTACTGTTTTGCACAAACACCAAGAGTCTGAGGCAGTCTTCTTGTAGGTTCAAACTGAAAAACAGACTCCTACCACAAATGTCTTCAGCTCTTACTGATGCTTTCTACACAATCAATCACAACAATCATATAGCACATTAAAACACCTGTAGAGAACAGAGCTTGGTTTCACTCTTGCTACATATTGGATTCCTCATTCCAATACAATACAAAAGATTATAAAGATACTAAGCATTCTGTATGCAGACTGCTGTGGCATCATGCTGTGTACGCTAAATGAGGGAAGTTAAAAAAGAAGAAAACCAAAATGGACAGATGTCTTGCAGGAGAATCATCAGCTAGGTAACTGAAGAAAGTCTTCCAGAAAGAAGAGCTGTATGTAACTAAACCATGTATGACCACACAAAGCAGCAGTGAATTCTGTGGCAAAATATTAACTGAAATAATTATGAAATTACTGAAAAGGCACTAATTTTGTTAAAATTATTGTGGAGGGAGTTATCATCTTCCAACAAATAGCTGGGAATAAGGAATAACGAAGGTAAAAATGTAAGATAGTAGGCATACCAGCTCAGATCAAAGGTTCATCTAGCTTGGAATCCTGTCTCCAACAGTAGCGAATAGCAGATGCCTAGGGAAGAGTGTAAGAATAGGCCAAGCGTATAGTGATATTTCCACAGAATGCTCTTCCAGCATCCAGTAAGAGACACTTGTGACCCTCCAAGGCTTCCAGGCCTCTAGGAATTGGTATTCTTTGCTATTGAATATATACAGACCACTTTGTGTTGCAAGAGCTCCCCTTCCACCCATTTATGACACCTGCCAACAACATGCTTATCTCCCAGGTTGGACACCGGTAAAACTCATATCTACCACTACCCTGATTCACAAAGCACCTTCTTTCAACAATAACTTGATAATCTTATACATGAAAAAAATACAACAGTAAGCAAAACATCAAACATACAAGGTGAGAACTTGAAAGAATGTTTAAAAATGTCACAAATTTGTGAAAGTAAAAACCAAATGCAAATATACAAGAAATAAGTGACAAAAGGCAAAGTATCTGGTCTTTCGTCGGTCATAAGAATTACATATATGGCTGTTGAAACTGCAAGTTACAAACCCTTAATATATCTACTTCCCAGTGTGCTTCTATCTGTTAACTTGATGCACAGGAACGTTTACACTAGAATTACAGATGCAAGTATATTTT
Organism: Urocolius indicus; assembly: GCA_013401255.1. NCBI lineage: Eukaryota > Metazoa > Chordata > Aves > Coliiformes > Coliidae > Urocolius > Urocolius indicus. The sequence continues at coordinate 468,051 of WBNH01007554.1, forward strand.
TCATGCAAAGCATATTGCATTTCTTAGTATGTGGTGATCACACACATCTGGTATTTCCTTATAATTAGGCTGAAGAATTTGAAACAAGACTACCTTATATCATACACTGGTGGTCTAAGGTCATGTGGACCATGAGCAAAGGCACAGTGAATTCCATTCTTCACACAGTGACCACGGGCATCTGTTTCATGAATGCACGTTCCAGTCTTGTAATATCTGAGGTGATATTTCCTTTCTGTATCCCCTGTTGTTCGATGCAGGTAAGGGCAACTACATAATAGAAAGAAGAAAGTTAGAGCATTGCTTTGAGGGGTTCTTCTTTAATAACTTAATCCTGAATCATGCTATAGATCTTATTAACTTATAACAAGTAACTTTGCAGGATATTTCACACAAAAACTGTCCCATCACAGATCAGCTTCGAAATAAAAAAAATATTAATCCATTCCTTAGTCTGTGCTAAAATTATTTGTAAGAATTTTTAGCAGCCTATCTCACAAATATATTACTAATAAATTTAGCAAGCATTTGTGCAAGCAACAGTATCATCTGAGCTAAAGAATGATACCTTCCATTCTGATAAAAATAATTTCTAGACTAAAAGGTACAAGAGGTATTGTTGAGGACTTTTTGGCAATGTTATTGTCATGTTAAACCAAGAACAATCTCAGGGGAAATCTAACATTATTCTTGTATTAAAAGGAAGAGAATAATGTTTATATCAGCAATATATCTTTGTGCATAAACATTTTTTCAGACACAACTATGTGAGCTACAGTCTGTACTTTAAAATGGCTAGCATCATGTATGGATTATAACTTCAACTACCAATAGTAAACAAATTTTTAAACTCCCCCCCGAAACCAGTTTATTTCAGTGTAATTAATTCTGGTCTATGCTGGTTTTGAAAAAAATACTCATCTCTAAGAACTACTGTCCACAGTCCCAAAGTAAAAAGACACTGCACCAAAAAGCTTAAAATGTGATATAGAGCAACAAATGAAAAGCCACACAGAAATAGTTTACTTTGAATGGAGGAAGAATAGAAAAGCACTAAGTAGACCTTGAAACTCAAAAGAATTTATGCTGTCTTAAGCTTTATTTACTATATTCTAAAAAGGTCATTTAGAAACCAAACAAATGTCAATTGTTTGCAAACATTTACAAGCCTGGTATTTATATATTTAAATCAATGTCATACATTTTTCCTGCTGTGCTAAATACCTGCAGCTTGTGCTGACGTCCCAAAATCGACACTGTTTATGATTCCTGAGAATCAAGTGGCTTCCTCATAGGAATTTCAAACAAGCATTCTGCTGAACAAGATAAATGAGCTGCAACTAGTGATTTGTACTTATCTCTTTAAAGCCCAACCGAACTAATTAGTGAGAAGACTAGATATACCAAATTCAGTGCTACAAAATCATTTTGTAAGCATACAATGGAGCACAGTCTACACTCAGGATTTGACAGTAGTTCTTTCACATTTCTTGGCTCTACTTGGAAAGACAGACAGGATGCAATCTTTGTTGGACCCATTGTAACATCTCAGTTGAACTTTGTGAGAAATTGTATGTGATGTGTCAATAGCACTCACAGCCCTCCTGTTTTGCTAGAATTGCTACTCATACGGGAAAAATGAGAAAACCCACAAGAGTCAATCAGGTACTTTTGCCAGCACTAGTCCTGTACACAGCTCTAAACAAGAGGAAATGTAATCTAAGGCAGTATCTTTGTTATTGCTAACTGTCCCACTACTAGCAGAATCTTTCCAGGTGTCAAATATTTCCATTTTCCCAGCAGATTGTTCATTACAGACTCTAAGCTTGCGTTCATACATCCACGCCTCACTAAGCTGAGAATACTCTGCCACATTCTTATGCATAAAGTTCACGCCTTCATTTTCATCTACGTAAGTTTCCTCAGTTCTGTTGGAAACAAGACTTAAATGTCTTATCTTTGATGCAAGAAGATGTCTGGGTATTTACATCTCATTGTTTGCCTCTAAGTCCATGGTTCCTCATCAGACAGCAAACATTTTTCCTTAAATTTCTGCAGTTTTCCCCTAGTAATGTCACCTTACCACTGAGGTAAAAAACAAAAAAAAAAGTTAAAATCTTCAATCATTTTGAAATTACTGATTAAAAAAAGTTAATTCAACGGAATATAGACACGACAGACGAGCTAGGCACAACTTGTATGCAATGTGAGAGAAGGAGAAATACTCAGGTCACAGTTTTTCCCACAAAAAAGACAACATAGGTTCCAAAAACAATCTGGGGAAAAAAAAACCAACAAAAACAAAAGTGTCACTGGAATCTTACTTCTGCTAAATTAGACCTAGGTTTGTTTGCCCTAAGGTTCTATACTTGTGCCATCAATAGCTAAAGAAATCTGAATGTTATTGAAAACAGCTTTCCCACTGCACATTTTCCTAGCTGCCTAGAACCCAGTAACACGGTAAGTCCTCCTCCAGAAGCTAAAAGAATGCCTTAATGAGGCTATTCAGTGTGAGTGGGATAGTCTAAGACTTGAATTTTGTCTAAGACTTGTGAAGAACTGGGTAAGGCCTAGTTCTAAAGGTGACTTGGAAAGACTAAAAAGCATGCACACTTCAAAGGCCAAAAATAATGGCATCAATTTTACCTGTGTTTTACAAAAATAAAAGAAGTTTTATTCATCCATACAATAATACATATGCTATTAACCACAGTCATCTTGATCAGCTGTAGTTCATCATAGGACCATCAGTCAGAAAGGCAAAAACCCCTAATAAAAGTAGCCTTTAAATACTACATAGTATTTATTCACATGTAGTATCAAACTAAGCCAATGAACTGAAATATGCAGAGAACATACATTCTACTCAACAGAAGACTGGGGAGGAGAGTTGTAAACATGCTCATGTGACTTGCAACTAGGGTGCCAAAAACCACATATAACACGCTAATTATTGTTTAGTCCTGTGTGCTTGATAAGTAGAACATCTCTGTTGAGATAACACAGGACTGTGATGGACTCAGGGGCACCTACTGGACATTCTTGAGATTCCTGTCCTGCTGTGGGAAAGATACAAAGCACGGTGGAAAAGTATGCCTGAAAAACAATCCCTGATATACAGGGCAAAGTAGCAGGTTTGAAGGTTTTTCCTCTCTGCTGCTGGCAGGACCAAGCTCTGCAGTGCCTGCGTGCCTCTGCCTGGGTGCTGTTTCAGTGACCTCCCAGTTTGCAAGGTAATGAGAATAAATCTACTCTTGGCATTTTATCTGTACTTCTGTGGCTGCTCCTATATCCTACTTGTGTCAGCTCACACACTTGGCACAGATGGCAGGATCCAGAAACAGCCATGTCACAGCTGAGGGAGAAGCCGGGGACTGGAGAGGCCATGATGGTGACTTCCCGTATTCCAGGACAGCCCATTACTGAGGACTGGATCCCTGTGGCTGCTTTCCTGGTTAAACTGGCTACACCAGAAGCATGATCTGAAATAGAGGATTGGGTGATGGTTACACCCAGGCAATTGAAACAGCTATGCAAGAGTTGTTATGGAAAGTGCCATTGAGGAGCTGTCACAAATTTGAGGGAGAATGGCTGTTAACTACTAGTCTTAGAGCCCTTCATGCTGAAGCTGTTGCATTACAGAATACAGTGAGAGAACTGGAAAAAGAAGCCAGGACTTTACGAGATGCAAAGATGATTGCACAAGATAACGTAGAGTGGCTGGTCACACTCAGAAGGAGTTAAGGGAATTTTCAGAGATTCATCAGTAAAAGAGTGCAGAAAGCATGGATTTTGAGAGCTTAGGACAGTGGAACTGCATCTGTTCATTAATTTGTGGACAAAAAAGACTTAATGAGTTCTATAGCTGATGATGATCAGTTGCAGAACGTCAGAGTCCCTGATGGCTAAGATACTACTGCACCTATGCTGTACCAATGGCTGTGCGCAGCAGCTTTTACAGCATATACAGAACCTGCTGAATGAGCACCATCCTTCAGGAAGTGGTGTACAATGGAGGAAGATATTAATTTGCTGCAGCAGATGGGGATGGTTCATGCCCTGGATATGGAATCCAACCCGCAGAACGTAGCACTAACAAAAACCACAAAAATGCAGTTTTTGAAAGGAGTACCTGCCTCACTAAAGCCCTCGATTACACCAGCAGTGACAAATTATACAGATAATCCAGGTAGTCTAGCAGATACCTTGAAGGAAATTGGAGAAATAAATTTGGGGCCATCTGTTTAGGCAGTGAATAAAGGAAAGCTGGCAAAACTGAAAGAAGTTACATCGCAGGTGTCAAGAAAACAAATGTGGAATGATCTTGCACAAGCTGGTGTACCACAATCAGAAACAGAAGGGATCACAACATCATAAACGTTTTGTCAATGGCAAAAGTTGGTGTTTTTGCAAAAAAGCTGGCCAACTGTGGCCTCACCACCAATTTCACACACATCCTCCACCCCACATGCTCCTTAACACAAAACACTCCCTGGCAAGTGCCAAAACAACACAAACAAAGGCTTGGTGGGTCCCCTGAAATTGCCACCGTCACCACTCACCATGAGTGAGACTGATACTTTCACCTTCCTTTAAAATTTTCACTGGTGGTCTGAGGGGGATTTTACAAGTGTTAGCATTCATGGATACCAGAGATGAGGTTACTGTAGTGATACTGATAATAAACAATCCATATCACATATCTGTGGACTGGGGGGAGTCTCACCCTCACTCTCTAAGCTAAGGCTACCTTACAAAAGGAAGTGCTATGCCATTTGCCATCAAATGACAGCAGCTGATGTAGCACTATAGTCTGGTACTGTCACTGTAGGCTATTAGATTGACGATTTATTGATTCTGCCAGACTCACAACAAGGGTTTTGAAACAGCTGCTGAATTGCTAAAAGTGTATTTAAAGGATCGAAGCTGGACAAGTAATCCAAAGAAAACACAGGGCTCTAGTACTACTGTGCAATTTTCATGAATAGTCTGGCATGGACAGACACCAAATAAAGTACAGCAAACAGTCCAGCTATTTCCTGTACCAACCACAGTGAAACAGCTACACACATTCTGGTGACTTTTAGGGTGTTGGAGAACTTTCATCCCACACCTGGCGATATTAATAACTCCTCTGCAGAAATTAACTAGAAAGAAGGTTGTTTGGCAATGGACCAAACTTCAACAGGAAGCCTTTTATGCTGGCAAAAATGGTTTGGTTGAGCATGTGCAACTGTACACTCCTAGGGAAGGATATGCTTTTGAAGTAGAAGTAACAATTTCAGATGATACAGTCTTGTGGGGGCAGATGATTGGGATGAAAAATCAGGAAGAATCTGTAGGATTTTGGTCCAAAGTACTACAAGGCTCTGCTACACATTATATCCTGATGGAAAAACAAATTTTAGTTGTAATTTGGGCACTACAGGAAACAAAAAAAGTCATGGGCCAAGACAGTGTAAATGTACCTATTTATGGCTGGGCTTCTGATGGTTCCATTAGGGGGTATGCAAGGTTAGCTCAGGCAGCCACACACTGGAAATGGAAACATTATTTACAACAACAATTTCTGCCAGGAAAATCACATATAGCCACTCTACATGCCACTCTTCTCCCCTTGGAGATGGCCCCACATCTCACGTGGAAGAGGCTCCCTTTTATGACAAGTTAATAGAAGAACACAACAAAAGATGCCTGTTTAACCGATGGAAGTGCAACGTACACAGTAACTGCACAAAGACAATGAAGGGCATCAACATACACAGCAACTGGACATCCCTTCCAACCCTAAAGATTCTGTGAAAGACAACGGAGGGCAGTTGCACAAAATCCATTACCAGGAATTACATTATGGCAAACAGGCTTACAGGCATCTAGTCAGTGGGCTGAACTGACTGCAGCATCTCCTGTTATCCTGGAGGGGAAGGTACGTTATTTATACACTGATAGTTGGGTTGTATACAAGTCTCACAATGTGGTTATCCCATTGGGCCCAGGAGGATCGGTATGTACAAAGATACCCTGTACGGGGAACAGAAATATGGCAGCAAACCTGGTAACTGGTTCAAAGTTCTCCTTTAAAAGTAAGGCATGTCTCAGCCCATCAAAAAGATGATTCATCTGAGTTGCAAAATAATAGCGAACAAGACAGTGTGACCTTGGCCAAGGCACATGCTCAAGCTACAGACCCGCATGTATCTTCTGGACATCAATCAGCTCACACTGCATGTGCACGGGGCATTACTCACAATCAATCCCCTTTGCCACTACGTATTTACAAAGTATGTGCATGTAACTGTATAACTTGCACAAAGCTACATTTAAGGGCATTATATAGGCCACGGGGATTGATAAAATGTGGTCAATGGGCCTTGAATACCTGGCAGGTCAATTGTATGGGCCCTCTAACCCTATCAGGGAGTAGCAGTAAGGATTCACTGCTGCAGACGGTGTTAGGACTGTTTTTGGCTAAACCCACCAAGTATGCTAATCAACATAACAACTGAAGCACTAGAACAACTTACTCACCAACACAGATCTCCTTACCAAATATAAAGTGACCAAGGAACAGACATGGCGTCTGAGACTGGGCTCAAGAGCTGGGGACGGATTAGATATTCCACATTGCTTACCATCCTCAAGCTAATGGCTTCATTGAAAGAATGAATGAGATGCTGAAGGAACAATTAAGAAAACTAACCAGCACTAAAACTTTACAACCTTGGAGTCCACATCTTACTAACAGAGTTTTTTTAAATCAACATCTGGAACATACACAATGTAACACCTTATGATTATATTGCGACATCTCTGGTGCAAAACATGGTGAGGACTGAAATTCTTCAATGTGGTACTTCCTCCAAAATCTTAACTATATGTCAAATGGAATTGTTTACACCAATAGATTGTACAATGGGACCACAACCTATTTGTCTGACATAAAGATTCATGCAGTAACCTCTGAGAATGTCATATGGTTCTGTACCCCAACTTCTCCTCTTAGTTAACATCCTTTGTTGAAAACAGATTCTCCAGATCTTCTATTACAAGTATCTTTGACAAACACTTGTGCCTGATCTAGAAGAGATAGTATTGGAGCACTATTACCAGCATCACAAACCCAACATCAAACTGAAGCCCAATCTGAAAAAGCCCAACGCATAGCTCTTTAATCTGCATGGGCAACTTCCTGACAACAGGTTGTCAAACCTGGAGTAATACTAGCTGAAAGAGCTGGAGCAACAGCATATGTATGACTGGAAGAAGACGATACTCCTGTTTTCCTCCCATATAACAAGTTGGCTTGTCACGCTTTGCAATCTTGTGCTACAAGCACAGATGCTGCACATATTTCTGCAAGATCAGTATGTAAATATTTAATTTGATTAATCTCCACCTAACTCATCGGCCTTTTTTATTGAAGGTTTAACAACTGCAGATCTCTCAACACGTTTCATTAGCATGCCAATCCCAGCAGCTGCAATATAGAATTATACCATGTTAAGTGATTTTTTTAAGTGATTAATAATTGTCATTGTTTGAGGTGGTTTTGGGTTTTTTTTTTTCCCCCAAGTAGGTAACAGGTGTACATCAACAAATATTAGAAAATTGATTTGACAGTGGACTACTTTGTCCTTTGACATCATAAATGCTGCTTTGATTTTGAAGGCATTGGTTGCTTCAACCTAACTGATGAATCAGATGGCGTAGATAACTACATTCAATATCTCCAGCACCTATGCACCACATGAAACAATCTATGGATGGTGCCTGATCAGTTTTAGCTCCCTGACAGCATGTATGGAACACATGATTCAAAACATTATTGTAGAGATACGTTCATTCCTTCTTTTTAGATGTGTTTATTGCATGCCTTTTTAAATTGTTATGCCTTACAGCCCACAAATGCAAATGAACACCTCCAGCTTTGCCAGTGCCAGCAGAAGTGGTCTCTTGAGTGAGGGGGTGGTATGTAGGAAAATAACGGAAGACTGGGGAGGAGAGTTGTAAACATGCTCAAGTGACTTGCAGCTGGGCTGACAAAAAATCACATGTATCATGATAATTATTGTTTAGTCCCGTGTGCTTGACAAGTAGAGAGCATCTTTGTTTAGATAACATAGGACTGTGATGGTCTCAAGGGCACCTATCGGACATTCTTGAGATTCCTGCCCAGCTGTGGGAAAGATCCAAAGCATGGTGGAAAACTACACTTGAAAAGCAATCCCTGATATATAGGGCAAAGCAGTAGGTTTGAAGGAAAAAAAGTTTTTATTTGGGGAAAAAAAAAAAAAAAAAAAGATGTTCCCAGGCAGAATAACAAACCTATTTCATGGCCCATATTTCTCCAGCCATCTCCAGCTTAAAATAAATGTACTGAATCCTAACTTAGTAATCATGAATCAGTAAAGAACATTACTCTGTATTTTTAAGTCCTGATGGAGTCTACAAGTAACAGTGAACTGATGAAATGAGAGTTGTTTTCTGTATCCAGATCTCACAAAGTAAAACTGCCATTACATTGTTCAAAGTAAGCAGATGTACGTGCCATGAAACAGAGCGTACATTCACGAAAACTTAAAAGGTTAACTGATTACTGAATTTCCTTTTCACACACTTAATTCACATCATAAACATTCCAAAGATATCCTATAAGAATAAAACAGTTCCAGCTGAAAGGGTAATGCTAGATGTTCTTAAGTGTATGAAAACAATGACATAGTTCTACCTCTGTTCAACCCTGAGGCACTGGCATATTTTTTCCGACGATTACTTGAAGTGCTCTCTGTAGTAGGCTTCTGTAATTAATTCACTCACAGAGCAGTCTTACCTTACAGATACCAACATATCTAAAATGATCTCCTCTTTTAGAATCTGACATCATTTGACTACAGTGGCTGAAAAACACACCAGATTAAAAAAAAAAAAAAATCACTTCTACCCTGCCTGGTGAAATTGAAAGGAACACTATTCATTGCTCAAAATACATGCCTCTAACTCTGCAGGAAATCTAGTTTCTCACAGGCCTTTCATTAGAACAGATTGTTTTAATTTGCTACCCTTAGAAAAGGCCGTTTCTAAACAGCTTACTTTCATGCCAAGTTGAACTTTGGAAAGAAATATCACAGTCAAGCCTGGGTAAAGCCAACAATTTCTGTTTAAACTCTCTTGAACGCATGTTCCTGAGATCAGCTATGGGTGGCCTCACTCTACCATCCTCGCTAGCTCTCGATCAGCTCACAAACTGCATTAACCTAGCTGTGTAATCACATGAGAGGGAAAGAGAGACAGAGGCAAAACAGTATCAATGTGCTATAAGCATGTCCTCAGAAATGTTGGAGTTTTCCTCCGTTTTTTCCTCCTGCCACTACAGACACTCTCTGGCGTTGTCTATCTTGACTTCTCTTGTCTTTCCCAGTTATTTGCCCTGCATCCCATTTGTTGTCTACCTTAACTTCAATCAGTTATCAACTTAAAATTGTTAAGTGTCATTTCTAGCCACTAGTTTTCAGGGTCAGATATAAAATAAGGACTCCACACTTCAGCTGAAACTTCTCTCACAAACGCCTCAATCTCACAAATGAGTTCAAAAAAATCAGACTCCATTTTGTCTATTCACATCTATCTGAATTTCCCTAATTTACTGCCTGCTTTACCCAATTTTTCTTTCAGTGAAACATTGTTTTCTTCTGTTTATGAGAATTCAGTTATGCCCACTTTTTTCTGTCAATCCCTCCTGCAGCACATCTTCCAACTTGAACATTCTCTTCCGCCTCTGGTGAAGAGCCTTAGAGGACTCCAGCCTTTGCACTTGCTCTTAGCCTTACACATCTATCCTCACACTAAACACAAACTTGAAAACCACCACCTCCTTGCTGATAACTCCTAAACCTTTCCATTTCACTCGAACTGTAAGTGTGATGTGATAAAATGGAGGTATGAGCCTCACTACTAGCCTTATTTGTGGCAAGTCCCCTGCAACTCTATTATGCCAGACAATATAATTACCTTGTTTGCCATTTAGGCTCCTAACCAGGGAGCAATTTTCAGCAACTGTAGGGGACAACCTTTCCAATCCAATTGCGGCAAAAAGGTTTCATCTCATGTCTCAGTTATTGAAACATCTCCTCTTATCTGCTTCTAACAATTCAATCTTGCCCAGCTGATACCCTTTTAAAACATTGTTCTCTTTCTTCTCCTTTATTATCAGTGTCTATCGCTCTAGAATGAAATGTCAGGTTTTGTCCCCACCCAATCTATGATGTGAGCATCTATTATCCACATTTGTTGATTTTTACGGAACTGCCCGTGCTGCCCCATGTCAGCAACAGTGCTTCACACACATCTGAAAAGGTAATTAATTGTTCTCTTTTCAGTCAAAACGCAGGTACATTTTTTGCTGTTTACATTGCTGAGGCATGGTACTCAATCTCGGCACAGTGCCTAGTGCATTTCCCATGTTTACCTTCTCTTATCTCTGTCATTTAGTTTGTGAAGCCTTTGGGAAAAATCCACCTTTTTTTCTGTAACTACAGCCTCTAACACAAAAGATATCTGATCTGTGACATGTGCTACACTACAGTAACGCAATTTGAAGATCAATTATTTTAATGAAGGCAATTCCTTTTGACACATGGCCACAATATAAGCTAGCTCCTCCGTATGTGCCTGCCTGCCATTTGCTCATTCTCATCTCCACAAAGCTTCTACCCCTCCCAAAATTCGCTGAAGACCCTCTGTAGCCTTCATCTGGAAGAGGCAGGTGTCCATGGAAATGCAAACACTAACGGGCTATCCAGACAGCTAACAGTGAATTAGTTCCTTTCCTTTTTCTCACTGGAAGCATCACGAAACTGCAGCCATTCTCCTCTACTCGCCACCAATCTTCACAAAACTTACACAAGTTTAAAATCTTGAAGCCACCTCTACGCAGTAGGGTTTGCACCTACTGGCCAGTTTCAAAGGTGTCAGGAGAAAAAGGAAGCACAAACTGAAAAAAGAAAAAAATGGTGCAGCAACAATACCAGCACAAATGTGCAGGAACAGGACTGGCAGAAAAGCAGATTCTTAGGTTAAGCTTTAAAGGTCATCACAATGCAAAGTCGTAGTCCTAAGTCTATGACAGCCTAAAGAATACATGCTTACATGAAAGTATATGTGCCAAAAACTGACAAATCGCTTACAGAAATCTGTTTTCAAATAAACTGCAGCAGGATTCTATCGATCATTTCTGCTGAGGAGCAATTAGCATCTTTCCTTAATGTCATTGATAATACTATACACACCTAGGACTGAAAGAAAACACTTACTCATCTCCATCTGGGCAGATTCCTGTAGTCTCATCATATTTTGTACAATAAACATCTGGACTGTAGTTAAAAGTCCCATCACGCCTTCGTATAGGTCTACGACGACGCTGATTTAGGAAATGCCAATGAAAACAGGTAAATGGTCTGTGCTGGGTACACTTGTGCTGCAAAAATAGGGGGCACTGCTCTGTCCTAAATTCCTTTAGATACCTAAAAAAATTAAACTGTGTTACAAGTTTATCTTATTGGAGGCACAGTTTTACAGTATTAACAGGGCACTTGACAATTCAGTGCACATAGTCTGTGAAAAAAAAAAAAAGTACAAATGTACCTGCATACAGTTTTAGTTCCTATGCACAATTTACTCTTTAGCTGTTGAACACAAGTGATTTCAATTTTTTACGACAGACGCATTACTAACAAAACACAGTGGAATACCTGGCAAATTATACTATGCTTTTAACTAAACTAAAAATCAGATAAATACATTCATTTAAAAAGCAAAGTATTTAAAATATTGTCCTAAGTAACCACAACACAGAGATTATATATCCAACAATTTACTTGAGTCAGCATTCATATTGCTTGCTACTTGGCTAAATATCACATCTAATTTAAATATTTGTCCTTAATCACAATGTACTCAGAATGTGGACACATTATATAGTAAGCCAGAGGGTTAAAAAAGCTGTATGAACCTTGTCAGGAGCTATGACAGCACTCCATCAAACTTATTTTAGGGACTGTTATGTTTGTGTTGAGACAGTCTGAGGTCTTTGAAGGTTACTTAGGTTTTAGAAAGACAATCTTTCATTTGCATGGAGGACCTAGGAGCTAGTTAGGAAGTAGTCTGATACTTCTTTCCACAGGATAACAGCATCATGCCGGGCTGGGCACTACTATAGCAGTTGTCAAGATGTAAGACAGCGCTGCTTCCTGTCTCAGTGTATGTTATCTGTAAGCCAATGTATCAAGTTCATTACGTTACTCAAGTTATGGAATATATGCAGGCTAAGGGGGTTTGGCAGAAGAACCTTACAGCTCCCAGAATTCTCCAAAAGGGTCCAGGATGTGTAACAGGCTACAAGGGGAATTGAAAATACAGGGAAAGGGAGGAATTAGGGGAGAAAAGGGCATCTTTCCAGTATCAGTTGCTTAAACTGGCACATGGGGGGATATAGTGACACGGAGTTATGATGCATTCTTTAGGTTTAGAGAAGAAGCTCTAAGCTATACAGAATTGCACGGAGATGAGAGGAAAAAATATGACGGGGGAAAGAAAGAAAAAAAAAAAAAAAAGAATAGACTTTTTGGACCTTAAGGGCTGCAGAAAGGCCTGTGCCAGTACCTAGTTAAGCGACTACATTGTTGTGGTCCGAGTGCTGGAAACATGACGTTATAGAAATGATGACACGGGGGATGGGAGTGAAGCAATGCCACAATTAAGCGATAAATAATCGTCCATTTGTGGGGAGCGCACTGCCCTACATGACCGGGGCTAGAGGGCTGCCGGGGACTTTATCGGAACAAAACCGACAGGCTTGCAGAGAGGACGGCGAGCACATCCGAGCCGTCTTTCGGGTCGGGAAAGTCTGCGAAAATTGTCAGGGAAGCGTCCCCAAGGACCAGAGCAGAGGCTGGCCACGCCACAGCGGCCTCAGAAGCGGAGGAACCGCTGCGACGCGAGCGAGCGGTCTGGGAGGGCGCGAGGGTGCGGCGGCGCTCGGGCTGCGGGAGGATGCCGGCGGCTGCGGGCGGGCCGCGGCGCGGCGCGGACCAGGGAGGCGCCTNCCGGACCCGCCGCCTCGCGACACGGCTTTCGAAACCGACGGCATCTTCCTCGGCGGCCCGCACGGCGCAGCCGCGGCCCGGCCCTGCCCCCGCCCCCGCCACGGCCACGGCCACGGCCCCGCACGGCAGCCTGGGGCCAGCGCCGGCGGGACGCGCGGCTCCCCCCGCCTCGCCCTCCGGCGCCTCGGGGAAGGCGCGAGTGGGACGGAGCGCGCAGAGCCCCCTACAGCGAGCTGCAGCCCAGGGCCGCGCTCTCCGCGCTGTGCGCAGCGCGACGCTGCCAAGAGCTCGCGAGCTCGGCAACACCTCACAGGCAACGGGCTGTGAGAACAGGATCCTTATTACACACCTACCACATCGCCATGAGGGGCCTCAAACAGACTTGCAGTCAAGGACGTAGATCTCACAACCGTGACCGGCACATGCTGCAGGGGGGGCAGAGAAACCAGGCGAAGCCAAGGTGAAGGACTTGAGCAGTCTGACAGCAGAGTGATAAACTAAGACCCAAACCGTATGAGGAAAAAAAGCTCAAGAGTCCCTAGAAAGGATACCAAAATACCTCTTCAGCAATCACCAGGGACCACCAGAGACCACAGAAGACCCCGATGGAAGCCCCTCTGAGATCCAGGCCACGTGCATAATGACCATGTAAATATGACAGTCCTGGGAAATCTGATGCATATGGATGTAACAGGGACCGTAAGTTTTCTCAGCCCAGCCTGTGGTATGCATGTTAGGTCAGCACTGCAAGAAAGGAATACCAGCTACCTCATGCTACAGTGCTGTTCAAAAGTTTACTCCCAGTTTTGGTGACAACATCACCCGAAAACAAGAAACACACACAAGAAGGCAGCTCTTTTATTTTCCTTCAGTGAAGCAGTAAAATGGTGGGCTCGTTGTTTTAATAGAACACAGAAAAAGCAAGGTAGTCAGAAAAACAGGCATCACACCTTGGGTCAATACAATAAAATCCAGGATCACTCTTTTCTGTCCCAGGACACCTCTACACACGTATCTCATTTCCAACATTCTACAGTTTAATCCCAAGCCACATTAACCCTTGTGACAGTACCAAATCAGATGTACTCATTTACTAGACATAATCTGGATAAACTACAGGGAGTCCAGCAAAAACAAAAGCCAGAGTGGCATGTGTCGTGCAGATACTCATTAGTATCAGACAAACACGACTCTAAGTCAGTCTCTCTACCTCCAACCTGTCTTACTAGCTGCTGACAGCTTTATGTTGTCGGTGGGGGGGGGGGGGCAGGGGGAAGGGAGGTTGTTTGTGTACTGTTTGGCTTTTCTTTCACTTGGAACTGTAATGGCACAAACCCAGGTTTGCATTTTCACAGTTGAAAACTCAGAAGAAAAGAAAGTCTCTAACTTTGAAGGGGACAAAATCATAGTAGTAGCTTGAGATTCTTCCTCGCCAAGAAAAATCTCCAGAGTGTGCAAGTCGGAATATCTATGAGTCAGTAGGAAACACCGGATAGCAACCCCATTGCTTAACGAAACGAGGGGTTTCCTCCCCACTATAATGAAACCAATCACTTTGACTCTCTGCAAAAACTCCTCCTACTGGTAATGATCATCTAAATCTGACCTGCCTAAAAAGTCCTAGTTTAAAAAGCAAGCTCTGACTATGGATTAAGGGTTGAAGAAGGTAGTTATGCTATTTAGTAAAATTATGAAAAAACCCCAAACCAAACCAAAACACCAATCAGTAGACAAAGACTGACATATTAATGAAGCACACACTTGAAGCTGAACCTACTCTGTGACTAGCAAAATGTCAAATGAAGGTCACCTTCAGCAACTTTACAGACAGCTGTGGTACTTTAATACACCGTGCATCTAAGAAAAAATGATCCTGGGAAAGAGATGAGTTGTCCAAAACGAATATTCAAATGCAAGTCGATTTGCAATGCACCCTCTTTGTCCTCACTGTGCAATGCAGGAAGAAACTACTTCTTGTGCTGCCAGGGGAACTTCCTAAGCCACGACCAGCACAGAAGACAGCATGATACATGAAGGAATCAAGCTTTGGAGATAAGGCTGCCGTCTGGCTCGAAAAACAAGTTCTCCCATTTAAAAATCAGTGCAGCTTTGAACGAGGTGAATGCCAACGACCTCTTGGCAACTCCTTCACTTCAGCCACGCTCTCGTCTTCATTTCTCCCGCGGCTGCGTGGGAGCACTGCTGTTTTGGGCCACTTCTAAAGAGTCCACAATCTCACCGGAGAAAACTGCTTCCAGTCGCTCGTCAACCTCCGTTTTCTTCCTGAACACGCACCAGAGCAATAGCCCGGTGCAGAGCAGGCTGACAGGCAACACCTTCCCCCACGGCCTCTCGTGGTCGCTCCCCATCGACCTGCTGACGGTCCATTGCCGCGGGCTGGCCTTGCTGGAAGAGAAAGGGATGGCCCCTTCGCTCTCCGGATCCGCGCCCTCCGGGCTCCGCCGCCCCGCCAGCGCCCGCCGGGGGCCGGGCGGCCACAGCGGCCGCCGCGCCCTGCAAAGACACACGCGTCAGTGGCGCCCTGCAAAGACACNCGGGGCGGGGGCCGCGGGCTGTGAGCGGGCGGCAGGGGCTGGCGAAACGACCGGAGGCGGCGCTGCGGCCGCCCGGCGGCTCCTCCCGTCGCGCTTCCCCTGCGGCTGTTGCAGCGGCCGCTCGCGGCGCAGTTGCCTCTGCGTGGAAAACATGATAAGGCGTAACACGACGCTTCCCTTACAACGATTCGGTGTTTTCGCGACACGTTGCCCCTACATCCCGAACAGCTTTTCATTCCGTGCACCTGCACTGCTACGGCAGGAAACGTTTCTTTTTCTGCTTTTTTTTCTGCGTGGAAAACATTTTGACAAACAGATCAAGTCATGAATGTTTAATGTTTTACTTGCTGCAGCACTGGTCTGGAACATTTTCGTATTTACACCACATAGGACTGTGCTCGATAACACAGCTGTGACTGGAGAGGCACGGAATGTGAAAACCGATTCCAAATACCGGCCTTAGTGGTTTTACAAATGTTCTTGGGAGCCAGATGAACACTCTCAGTCAGGGCGAGCCCTCAGTCCATTAGATTCCCTTGGCTTTATGGCAGAAACTCAGGAAGTCAAGAGTACTCACAGGTGTCATCTTAGTGCCACGATGCGTGTTCGACTCGCTTGGCATTCCCTATAAACTCGCAGCTTACCACCCAAGTTTCTTCACACAGTGTCATTCCAAATCCCTGTATCGCCACGCAGATGCTCATCATCCTTGGACCCGTTAAGAACAGTGGTCACTGCAGTTGCCAGTTTGTGACTGACGTGTTCCACACTGGTATTTTCGGCTGCAATATTTAGACATCAATTATTTCTGCTTTTGAACACCAAAACTTTTTTTTTTTTTGGGTCCAAAAATTCCCTAAATAGTTTTTTAAAAAA